>OZ012706.1:42475778-42551403 GCA_963942595.1 Cylloceria caligata
TTTGTCCGACTTCACTAGTCTACGTCCAACCAACGTTCAAGAGCAATAACCACAGCAACAAACAACCGTGAGTACAATTTTCTTTTACCAATTCAAGTGAAATCTTGCTCCGCACGAAATTGTCATTAAAGTCCCACCCCATTATTCGTGAAGTGATTATCCCCAACAACGAACGAAATGCACTCCAGCCCTATCCCGAATAATTATCCGCGAGGTTAGACTCAAAAACGGGCTTGCATCTTCGGTATTTTTTCGTCGGGTGTGGTAAAGGGAGGATTTATTCTCCTTGACCAGAACACGGAAAATATACACCGAAACATGCATCTATGTCGAATTCGTGGGTTTCGTAAAATAGGCCGCGATTTTGACGTAACACTTGCCAAGAAATTAAGATGCATAAAAAAATGCAACGAGAGCAAGAGGACATACGAACCATGATGGGTTTCCTAAATGAGGAAAAGGAAGGAGAAGAGGAACGAAAATTCCAATTAGAAAAAGGGATTTGTAAAGAAATCGCAGAACGGAATTTGGCGTGTTGTAATACCAAAAAGCATGGTATACGAGATGATAAAGGCCTGCTATGCCATGTATGGAAATCTTGGCGCAAGAAAATGTTCGCGGATGTTGAAAGAGGATGTCACGTATGCAAACCTCGCGAAGATAACCCGAAGTATACTGGCCACCTGCGATATATGTCAAAGAAACAAGATTGATTTTTATGGACCCTTGCCCGCATCTGTAGGTAGAGTAAAACACATCCTCGTGACATTGGATGCATTCAGTAAGTTTTTGTTCTATACCCCATGAAAAAAGCTAATACATCTACTGTTATAAAGCGAATATTTGGCGATTACATTCCGAAGTATGGAAAACCATGTAGAATCCAATTCGACCACGGAACACAATTCACTGTGAAGAATTGGATACAATACGCAAGGACGAGGGTATCATGGCAGTGTTTTCATCAATTCGCCATCTCCAAGGTAATATCGTCGAAAGAGTGAATCGTGAGCTTGGAAGGTTCTTCCGAGTTTTCCTAACTGGTAACCATGCAGGCTGGTTTAAGTGGGTAAGAATAATTCAGGACTGTAAAATGAGAGTCACCACGAGACAACCGAATTTACACCATTTAAGCTGCAGTGCAAGAGGAAGCCTCTACGGGAATGGAACAAGCAGATGGGCCTAGGAAGAGACGAAGAAGATAGGATAAGATACGAAACGAAAATTGAGGTCGTTAGAGAGAGAGAGGATAGAGCGAAACGGCCGGCGTCAAGCGGAGAAATTTGACCCCACGCACAAATTAACAAATTATGAGGAAGGCGATCTGATGCTGATAAAAGCATTGAATGTTTCAGATCCGTTAAAACAGTTAACGTCGAAATTCATGCCATTATATGAAGGAACGTATAGAATCGAGAAATGCGTAGGTTTGGCGACTTATTTGGTTATATGTAGATCTAGAAAGAACGCGGTAGATTTCATGCGAGCGTGTTTATATGATATAGGACTGAAAAAGGAATGAACGATCTTGAAGAAACGAAAACGATGTCGGAAATCAGCGTTTAGAAAAAAATATATATGAGATACATTGTAAGAGATCTTTGAGAGAGTTGTATTTGCAACTCGCCCAAAGATCTCTTACAATGTATCTCATATATATTTTTTTGCGAGTTGCAAATACAACTCTCTCAAAGATCTCTGGGGATAATGTAACATAGTTACACCCGCTAGCCTGCCTTATTATATTTCGCTGTTATACTAGAAGAGATTACGTTCGAACGCACCGAGGACTGCGGGCACTAGGGTATCGAACCCGGATGAGGTTTGACAAAAAACGGGCTATGTCATATTTAAGGAATTCCCTCGCTGACGTAAACAGCAGGTCAGCGACCAGCTGGCCTCGCTTGGTGGCAAGGAGTAGACAGGTGGCGCGACAGCGGCTACCCGAAAAATTATTAAAGCTAGTTCGATTTAAAATTACAAGGAATAATGATGTGAGGGGAACAGGGCAGCGGGCAGGGTATAAAAGAGCCTGCAGGAGAGAAAACGCTCTTAGCTCTCAGCTTTTAATTCTGGTCTCTTCTATGAAGTTTTATCTCTTACGTGCATCTCGGTGAAAAGTAGACAATTCGTGCATTATGAAGTTTGATTCAATTTGTCGAGATTTCAATAATTCTACATTGACGTTTGCAAAGTAATTAAGAAAATCGACGCTGTGTGGTGAAGAACGAAGACAGTTAAAAAAGGAAAGACAGGCGACTGGTCTAAGTAATAAGAAAAATAATCAGTAGGATTTAGAAAAGATTTATAATAATACTGGATTGAATAGACTTTAATTGAAAAGAATCTAGCGAATAATATTTAATTGAATAGAATTAAGCGAATAATATTTAAGCGAATAGCATTTAAGCGAGTAGCATTTAAGTGCATAATATTTAAGTAGGTAGAATACGCAAGTAGTATGTAAGCGAGTAGGTTTAAAGCGGATAGGAAGGAAGTAGAACGAGTAGTAAATAGAATGGATTATAAGTATAATAGAGATATTACCTTTAAGAGCAAGTTTGATGCGCTTGGTTTGAGTGCGTAGGTTGGGTGACAGGCCTACTACCAACGGCAAATACAATAACAAGCGAAGTAGCTAGGTGTACCGAGAAGCTACGTGAACGAGATCCACGAAAAGAATTGTAGAATAATCGTAAAAATTAACGGTTTGAAATGCAATGTAATGGCCAACGGTGCCAATAAACCGAATATCGATATTCTCCTAATTGTTTTGGTGAATAAACCCAACTTTTGCCTACCTCGAAGTCTAAGTTAATTATCCCTGGGTTCGAGCCCGAATTCTTCCCCACGGAAGATAAGAATTACTGCTAACGATAGAAATTACCATTACAATACACTCCATTGGAGATGCAGTGTGAATATATACTCCATTGGAGATGCAGTGTAAACATATACTCCATTGGAGATGCAGTGTAAATATACACTGCGTTTTATGGAAAACATTTTTTGATTCTGAATTTCAATTTCTTGCAGAAAAATGACAGTAATCAGATCGATAACATTTTGAGAAAAAAAATCATTTAAAACTGATATGAAAATACAACTTATATGCAGAGACGTTTTTTTCTGTAACGTATGGTTTTTGACATACGTTGACTTGAAAAGGATGGAGCATTCTCTGGAGGAATTAATTTTTTTAATTGAAAAAATGCACAGTTAGTGATGGGTATTTATTTCTGTATTTTAGATATACATAGACATTTTTTATACGAGACATTATAAAGAATATTTATCGAAACGAATAGTGATTACATTACAAAAAGAACGCAGGCTTTATTATTATATTAATATTATTAATTCAGGTATTTTATAAGTGTATTGTATAGAGTTATGTACGTACAAAAAGTGATTGTTTTCCTCGTTTTATTTTGCCATCACTCGATCCGGATTCATTTATAATTTATTACAGTTTGGTCAACCTTCTATCATTAAAATGTCTGTAGTGTTGAAAAATAATGTCTTTATGATAGATAGTGATTCGTTTTCTTGCTGACTTGTTAGCTAATTATTAAAGAATCTCGGCTATTTAAAAAAAATATATTGTAATCGTATTTAACGTCATCGTTGAATGTTTAATATCCTGAAGAGGTTGAGTACGGACTCGAGCAGGAAGGAAATTAATTTAGGCTTCAAGAGTAGGTAACAGTAGGGCTTATTCAAGAAACATTAGAAATATAGCGATATAACAAACAAGATAATTAATGAGATTCATGACTTTGGAACCCTTCCCTTTAGTCTTCGGCAGCCACGCACCTTACAAAGTAATTCCCGGGTTCACGCACACCCGTAGAATCATGTGTGCGATTAAAATAGGAATAGTGTTGTGATTTCTCGAATGGCAATTACAAAATTATCTGTGACCGTGATACCAACCTGATCCTTGAAATATGTTACCATGATATGCTTACTTACGCTTTCTGTAGGTTAGTACATTCGCCTCTGCTATACGACTCACGACCGTGGATTGCTCGTGAATCACTTGATCTGCGATCATGTGAAGGCGTACGATGCCTTCGCTGAACTGCCCTGGTGATTCGTCGACGGGGGTGCCGGTTGTCGCTGAATAGCTACGGGCTTCT
The DNA here is from genome assembly GCA_963942595.1 of Cylloceria caligata. Lineage (NCBI taxonomy): Eukaryota > Metazoa > Arthropoda > Insecta > Hymenoptera > Ichneumonidae > Cylloceria > Cylloceria caligata. Next base: position 42,479,921 of record OZ012706.1, read on the forward strand.
TCGTTGGAGCTGGAACAGCTGGCATCTTGAACGGCAATGCTGCTGGTGCTGATTCAGGAACTGGATGGTCCGAAACGGTAGGTACTATCGTTCCGGTTTCAGCGATAATGATCGTAGGTGGCACGCATGTCGCGTTACTGACTATGACAGGTTTTGAAGGAGGCTGTACGTGCTCGTTGAGCTACTTTTGCAATGGTACGGTTGATACCCCTTGGCAAACGACAGTTGTTAATATTATAGGTTCACAGAAGGCGGTCAAACCGGTTGTGATTTGTTCCGGTGTGAACGTGTCATTACGGGAATTCCCTAGACTCAGAGTTTGAGCGACGATCGAGTGCACTTATTGGATTTGATATTTGTGGCCTCCACGTCGTCTGTCCATAACTGTTCTATGACGATAGATGAAGAGTGTATGAGATAGGGGAAATAGGACGACGGTTATTGAGCCGACCTAGGCGCAAAGTTAACGAATTATGGACCTATAAGTTAAATCCCCCTCCAACCAACCGCATTATACTTTACCACTAATCGTGCATGTGTTCCGCTTGCGTTCTGCACAGTATTATCAGCGCGTTATGTGTGGCAAAATTGAAATAGGGTCAACTTGATGGCTGGATGAAGTTAGTGAGCTGTCAATGAGTTGCTCCAGGGGCTGTACCAAGGCAGGGGATACCAAGGCAGTAGGCGTGCATCGATTCCGCAAGGGCTCTGCACAGCCGAACCAACCCAACACGCAGTTTCCCTGGGTTATATTCACTGGGGATTTTACTGGTAATAGGAATCGCGGTTCAATTTCAATGGTGGATGAATAGGTATAGAAATAAAAGTTCGAATCACTCACGAGTTGATGATACGATGATAAATTTATTTGGACACATATTGAAGAATGGTACGGTTCCGAATGTTAACGCAATTAGTGTTCGGCTCGTGTTAATTTATAATGATAAACCCGAGAACTCCAAAAACCCGATATTTGTTTTACTGCAATAACCGCTGAGAGGCTCATCACCTTCTAAAGCGTGTTGATTCGTTTTAAAACACGTTAATTAATCGTTATTAATAATACACAATGTTAAAATCACTCTCTGAATATCGCGCAGGACTGATGACCGATGACTTCATTAACTATTGTAATTAATTCAAAAAGACTAACTGGGGCTGTTCTATTGCACTGGGTTGAATATGCTTCTACTGTGCAACTCGGACCCGTTGAGGGAATGAGAATTCTCTCATGATGCTCCAAGCTGGCTGCACGTCTACCAAGTAGCTTGGTTAAATCGAAGTCCTTATCGGTGCTGCTTACATCAATAGTATTAGATAGGCCGACAACAAAATTTCTCTACTATAGAATCGCGCGGACATAAGTTTTTTTTAAAAACGAAGTAAGGGTGCTAGGGAGTAATAAATGGTAGGGGCAGGTGCGGACGAACGCCCATAGTTCGGTATTATGTGACCTGGCCTGGTACGAGCGCAGGCCAAGACTAAGTGTCATTAGTTAGCCACGGCGGTCCGTGCCACCATGACTGGTGTACGGCGAGCTGAACGGCGGGGATTCCCCGAGACGCGCAGTCAGCTGGATTGTCTTTCCCGGGAACTAGTCACCAGTCTGCCGGAGACATCTCTTGGATGAGAGAGTGACAGACGTCGGTCCAGATAAAGGTAGTCGCGTTGACCAGGCTGAGCTCATTCTTCACGTATTTGACTAAGCACACGAGCAGGACTGCGGCAGAGAGCTCGAGCCGTGGTACGGTGAGCTTTTTGAGAGGAGCGACGCTTGGAGCAGATGAAGGTGATCCGAAGGTCGTTGGTGCCGTTTTGCACCTTGAGGTAGACAACGGCGGCTATAGTGAGAGTCGAGGCATCGCAAAATCCGTGAACCTCGACGGTCGAGTGCGTGAGTAGCCCAAGCCACCGTTCGACGGTCACCTCCGATAGCGTCTGGAGGTCGGTGCGGAAGCATGCCCAGCGCTGAGTGGTTTGCGGGGAAACTTCGTCGTCTCCCCCGAGCTGGCTGAGCCAGAGCTCCTGCAGGTGAGCCTTCCTCCGAATGACCACTGGACCAAGGAAGCTGAGAGGCTCATCATAGAGGCGGATGAGTTCTGAAAGGATCCTGTGTTTGAGATCCGAGATCTGGTAGAGCACCGAGTTGCGACGGCAAACAGGTCCGAGCTGAGTTTGCATGAAAGGCCGAAGATTTTTGCCTCGGAAGTTTCGAAGAAGTGAGCATCGTCGTGGGCGCTATCGAGAAGGAGTGCTTGGAGGAGCTGGACATCGTTGGTAAGCCATTTGGCGAGCGGAAGCCCTCCTGAAGCACAGAGTCCTCTAACATGTCGAGCAGTTTCGACGAGCTGGTGAGCGTGTCAGCTCCTCCGCAGATGTCGTCGACCTAGCGGCCATATAACATCGGCGAGACGGCTAAAGGGAACCGATAGCTTTCGTCCTCAACAAACCGGAGGAGCGTGCGAATGGCCAGAAAAGGCGCTGTTTGAGTGCCGTAGGTGACAGTTGTGAGCTGAAACTGTTTGAGCTCCCTCTTAGAGCCGGTCCAGAGAATTTGCTGCATGGGCCATCCTCGTGAACCCAAATTTGGTGGAACATCTTGGTGATATTGGCCATGAAGATGAACTTGCGCTGCCCGGACCACAGCAGAACGAGCTGATCTTCGCAGAGCCATTGAAGACGATTCACAGCTTCGTTGTTGCGCTGGACTCCCGAAGTACCTCGTGATACGGCAAAAAGTAGCCTATCCCCGAGCCAACCTTCCTGACGGCCGTCGGAGACCCTCAACCCTCCTGGTGACTGATCACCATGTGCCAAGGTCGTCTTGTCCAGCCGACAGGTGGTTGCAGGGATGCTCAGGGGAGCAGGACTGAGAATGCGTGTGATTACCTGCCGCATATGGCCGAGGCGTTCGTATTCTTCGAGAAACTCGCCGTAAAGCTGCCGGAGGCCAGTTTCTCAATTGAGCCGGGCTAGCATCCAACGCTGACAAGCGAGTGCGGTTTGGTGCGAGTTTCCGAGGGATAACCATGGCGCCGAGAATGGTAGCCGAACAATATATCGGCCCAAGAGGTCGCGTGAGTGGGTCTCGAGAAAGTGCTGCTCGCACTCACGGCCTTTTGGAGTCATCTCTGAGTTAAGACGCTCAGGAATTTCTTCTTGGGTCCAAAAAGTAGTAAGTAGTTCGTTGAGTTGGTCGTTGGACACCGTAATGTGCAGGGAGAATGTTCGGGAGTCCTGGTCCGCTCCCGCGGAGTCGAGACCCCTCTTGATTATCTCGGGCTGAACGAGCTAGCTAAATGGATTGACGCCGACGAGAAGGTCGACAGGAGCCGGAACTCAGAATGTCGGGTGCGCAAGCTAGAGTCTCTCGAGGTGAACCCAGTCGAGATCTTCAGCTGAGAAGGAAGGAAGAGCAATTATAAGATGGTCGAGTACATGGGCGAGTAATGCGAAGGTGTAATCCGAGTGACACAATTTAAGGATGAGCCGGACAACGCCGGGCGTGGTTCCGAACTGTGAATCTCCCACGCCAGAGAGCAGAATGGAGGATCTCCCCCTCATGAATTGCAGTTGACGAACCAGCTGCTGCGGAGATGAGTGAGAGCTCCGAGCCTGGGTCCAGGAGGAGTCGGACTTGGCGGGCCGGACCACGATCGTTCTCTTAGAGGGCAACGCTCGTGGCAAGCAGGACTCCTGGGCGAGATGATCGTGGCATGTCGATTCATTGGGTAGACGTCGACGGTCCAGGTGGCGATGGATTTGCAACTCGATGGAGAGCACGGAAAGCTGCTGGCCGCAGGGCACGCGTTAGTCCTAATGAACTGTACTTGTGCAGATCGTCGGCCAACGAATCGTGGCGTTGACCCTGGCTGCTAGCCACGTAGACTGTCGCGAACCAGATAGTGCAGTTCGCAGTGTCGAGCTGGGCGTGGTAGAGCCAGTCTCAAGGCTTTCTATGGCGCGAACACGCTTTTTAAGGAAATCTAGAAGCTGGGTCAGAGTTGGATACGCAGTGGACGCACCGATCTTATTCTCCCAGGCCTCCCTGAGCCTTGGACTGAGTCGACGGGCTAGCACATGGACCACCACAGAGTCCCAATGCTCGATTGGTGAGCCTAGAGCGCAGAGTGCGCTGAGAGCCTCTGATGTGGAGAGCTGGTCCAATTCGGCAGCGGTGTGCGCCGATATCGCGGTCGAGCAGAGGAGCCGGTCGAGATGCGCTGAAATATTAGGTGCGCAACTAAGTTCACGCTGTTTTTCAAGAGATGGCTCCAATAGTAAGTGCTGGTCGATTGGGACATAACCAAAACGTCATGAACCAAGCTTAGACATATGATAAACAAACCGCTTTGACACATTAGTGATTTTGTTTTTGCGTCATATTCTTTTGATTGTGTCAAAATGTCTGATTTTGTTCCAAATAATCGTCATTTGCGGGAAGTGTTGCTTTTCTTCTTTCATTCGGAGAAAACGGCGGCTGAAGCGCATCGAGAACTCCAAAAAATGTACGGAGATGCTGCTCAAAGTGAAACAACATGCCGTGATTGGTTTCGTCGCTTCAAAGACGGTGATTTTGATGTTGACGACCGTTCGCGTGAAGGAAGGCCAAAAACCTTCGAAGATGCTGAATTGGAGGCATAGCTCAATGAGGATCCGTGCCAAACGCAAAAAGAGCTTGCTTCAGCATGAGGAGTTACCCGCCAAGCCATTTCCAAGTGATTGCATGCGTTGGGAATGATTCAAAAACAAGTACCTTGGGTTCCTTATGATTTGAAGCCAAGAGACGTTGAGCGTTATTTCTTCGCCTGTGAACAACTGCTCCAGCGGCAAAAAAGAAGGGTTTTCTTCATCGCATCGTTACGGATGATGAAAAATGGATTCATTACAGCAACTCAAAGAGAACGAAATCATGGGGACTGCCCGGTCATGCTTCTACGTTGTCGGCTCGGCCGAATATTTACGCTGCGAAGATTTTGCTGTGTATTTGGTGGGACCAGGGCGGTGTTATTTATTATGAGCTGTTGAAACCGAATAAAACCATCACTGGGGAACGGTATCGAACTCAATTGATGCGATTGAGCCGAGCACCGCGCGGAAAGCGGCCACAATACGAGCAAAGAGACGAAAAAGTGATTCTACAGCATGACAACGCTCGGCCTCACGTTGCCAAACCCGTTAAAACCTACTTAGAAACGCTCAAATGGGAAGTTCTACCCCACCCGCCATATTCCCCAGATATTGCGCCGTCCGATTATTACTTGTTTCGTTCGATGGCACATGGTCTGGCTAATCAGCAGTTCAGCTCATATGAAGACATTTCAAAATGGCTTGATTCGTGGATAGCCTCAAAAGACGAACACTTCTACCGTGACGGTATTCGAGCTCTGCCAGAAAGATGGGAAAAAGTCGTCGCTAGCGATGGGCAATATTTTGAATGATTCATTTGTAAACATTTTTTCACAATAAAGTTGCATTCTCATAAAAAAAAAAAAAACAGCAGGAACTTAGTTGCGCACCTAATAAGAAGCCGTTTATTCTCGTAACAAGCAGTGAGCAACTCCCACGCGGTATCAAATGACTCCTCGGAGACGGTCAAATTCGAAATCAGCTGAGCTGACTCGTCAGCCAGGCTACTGCGGAGATGGTGTATGCGTTCCACGTTAGTGAACTCCGGATTCGTGCCCACAAGTGAAGTCAATAAGTCTCGGAAAGATCTCCACTCATAGTATATTTCAGAGAACCGAGGCAGCGTAATCTCCGGGAGAGGCCGGCGCATAAAACCGCGTGGCTGACAGCTGGACGAGAACGCGTGACGAGTACCAGGCGGACGGGCCTCACCGACCTTGTCAATGAGCTGCAAGAGGTTGTCCTTCGTGGCTGAAAAATGAGCAAGAGTTCGATCCAATAATTTACAGGTGAAATATAGTATGGCGGCTACACTCTCTTCGAATTTCCCACGCGATTCAACGATGCTCTCGTGGGTTGAATCGAACTTCTCCCAATAGACCTCGATCAGCTCCAGCAGAGCTTCTGGGGCTGGAACGCCGAGCTGGTCAGACTGGCCGGCCTCCAGCTCGGTACGCGTGATTTCTGTGAAATCGCCGCGAGACTGCTGCAACCCGATGGTCGCTTCTCCGAGGTTTGCCATAGCAGGCTAGTGGGTGCTGGATGATAGGTGCCACGGAGCGAGGACTCAAGTACGTTCCTCACCACCAAGCGACGACCTGTCAGCAGCAAATGCGGTGCCACGCACCACGCAAGGGTTGGGATCGAGAGCCGGGCACTGAGACGAGAAACGTCGATCGTGCTAACGCGTGGATAATAGGCGAGAGTCCAACACGAATGCGCGAAACGGGTACCACTGCGAGACAGGCAACGAGAGCGAGAATGACGATGCACACCGAGTCCACAGTTGGTCGCTCTGCTCAAGACAAAGCGCGCAAGTCGGACACGAGAGTCCGGCAATGAGAGCGAGAGGAACGGAGCACCTCGAAAGTCAAGATGGCGCGCACTCAATACCACGCGATGCGTGGACAGCGCGTGAGAGACGGGCTACACGAGCGAGTGAGACGGGACATGCTGAAAGACAAGATGACACGCACTGAACGCCACGCGGAGCATGAAGAGCCGAGCGACAGGCAGGGAAGACGCGCGCGCTCCCTACCGAAGCGACTGCAAGAGAGACGCTGAACGTGGTCTACGCGCATAGCTCCTACCGCGCACGAGAATCGGCAACACAATGCTCCCCGGCACGAGCTGAGCAATTAAATAATACTGCTCTCTCACCGATTCGGCTCAAAAAGCCAAAAAATGTTTAAGCGCGGATCTAGTTCCGTGAGGGAGAAGTAAATGTACGGAAGCGAAGCGTAGGTCGAGAGAACGAGCTCGCCTCATGGCGTCTCTTTACTTTAGTAGTCAAAATAATAGTTCACAATGCCCACTCAAGGTTATACACGGTAACAATAACTGTCGCACTTCGACGACGAGCAGGGCAATGATAACTGGAAGTCCGATGGTCGAATAATTCTGCAGTGATCAATGGTGAGTTTTGAAGATCGTTAGCACGTTGATAGTCGAAGCTTTTGAATAACAGTGGTGCAGGGACCAAGCCGGGCGAGGCATTAGCATGAACCGGTCATTGAAGAGGGGCGATGCGGTAATCCCCGTTGAGCGTAGACAACCTTCGAGATGTCATAGGGCGCGGCCAAAACATCTACTGAAAAAATTTATATTCACCGTGGACCGACCCTGAGCTCACGACTTGGTCGACATTGCCTACTTCAAATCACGCTAACACCGGTAACATCAGTACATAGCATAGCAGACGAATAACATCAGCTGGTGCTTAAAGAGTAGAACATATCATAATATTATGATGGTATTGTTGTAATACGTTGGTATCTGCATTTGTCTCTCAATTGTTGTTTACACCTTTAACTTCCGCCCAGATGTTTCGCAATTTCTCGGCGCCTTTTAACACATTCAACAGATGGATTTTTCGCTGACCACCCATGAGTGAAACATTTCGTCGTCACTTGTTTATGACAAGATAAATGGTGTGTGGCAATTTGCGTCGATGGCCTGAGTATTTTGCTCGATGGTCCTTCCACTGGCATCTGTAGTGGTTACCTTCTATACACTTACCAAAGAAAGTATATATGATCATCCAAGTATTCACACTGCGCAGGTTTCTTACCGCAGGTTATACTTATGTGTTCCTCGGTGATCACGATGTTCATAATGCGCTTTGCACAGTGTCTGCCGCTTTCTGTGTTGATCTTTGCTTACATTCGTACTTCGCAGGGCGTTACCTCTGCTGTAAGCCTTTATGTTTGCCAGTCGCATAGTTGTTGACGCAAGGCCTGGCTCCACAGCGTAGGGGAAGCCAACCTCGGGGTAGCTGTGCTAGTGTTTCGGTGAGATATAGGGTTAGGGTCTTCAGCGACAAGACTGTCGCACTTATTTTACCATCCAGGGTATTGGTCATGAGCCACACCAACTGTTTAACGTCGGTGAGCAGAGCCTCCACAACTATACTTATCGCATTCAACTTTCATCTATGCGGTGGTGCCTGTCCACCCAGAGTATGTTTTCATTTAAGGTTTCATCGACCTCTCCAATAAGGGTCTGCAGGGCTCGTTGGTTAGCCTGCACGTTGTTGGCGTTATCGTTGAAAATGTGCATGGCCGATTCAACCACCTGAAGTTGTATCCTTAGTTCGTTTGTTGGCGTCTGCTGGGAGATCTGGATCGCGACGATCTCGTTATGTAGCTCCATAGCGTCCGCCGCATCCATGTTCTCGGTGATGGATTTTATAATAGAACTTAATCCATGGATCAATCCCCTTTGATTCCATCCTGGATGGGATCCGAGAAGATCGTATAGGATTTCCTTGCTTGTTTCCACTTTTCTAGCCATTTTAGAATCAGCAATCACGGGACATACCGTGTTGACTACGGTGTCCTCGTTGCAATTTTCCTTTACACACCACAGGTTAGCCTTGACGTCGGATTGGCATTTTATCATACATAATTATAGCCAATCTCCACATGGCCGTGACCTCGATGAACAACCCCAGATCCTCGTAGTAAATGCTAGGGTTGTCGGTAAAAGTGACCATCTCATACCCTTGTCGAAATTACATTGCAGCGGGTAAACAGAGCGATGTTGCTAATATCCTGGAGTTGTCACTCGAGTCCGCTCTACTATGGGGGTGCTTACTCCAACGCAATTCCTCCCTTCTTCGCCAGCGGAACAATGAAATGGTCCTTCTTCGAGCATCTCAATCTTTCGGCCTATCACATATATAGACATCCTGACATTAACTAAATCTATTTTTATCCGATACGGAAGTCAGCTTTACTGAATTTGCCGCCCTTCACTCTCCAAGCAGCTACGCACCTTCAATTGTTCTTAAAGCTGAGTCTAGGGTAAGGTAGGCTTATTGTTCTATAAAAAGCTTCAGGTGAATGGTTGGCACGAGCTGTGTTTTCCTTCCCCTTTGGACATTCTAGTTGACGGCAGAACTTTTCTCCAAAATTTCGTAGGGTCTCGTCCATCTGGGGTCAGCTTCGTTGACCTCCCCTAGCCTACTGTCTTGTCATGCAGCAATACTCGGTCGTCCGCGCGGTACTCTTGTCCCTTCATGCTGTGGTCGTACGAAGTCTTTATGTTTTTTTCGCGCTTCGCAGGTTGTCACGTGCTACAGTTCATGCAGCATGCGGCTCATGGACTGTATATGTGCTCGTCATATGTATATAAGCTGCGCGGCTCCTGTTTCACGGTAGTCGGCGGCTCCGCCTCGCGACGACACACCAGCACAGGCCAGTCCCCGTGTCTGACGTTGTATTATATGTAAACATCGCTTACCTTATGGTGCCCACTCGTCTCAATTTTCCTGATCCTTGTTTATTAAATTCTATGGCAATGAGGACCATTGACACCCGATCCTTTTCCTCAATTAGTTTTTGGCACTTTTCACATGCGACGATACGAGGGTTGTATAATAAGTACCTGACCTAGACCAGAAAAAAAAATTTTTTTGGGGTAAAATTTATTTTATTTTTCAATACAGTCTCCTCTTATCTAGATGCGCTTACAAGGAAAGATACTTTGGTGTCCCCCTCCGATTTTAATGCAACTCACGTATGTTGTAGAGCATCGAAAACTAAAAGACACGTATTTTTTTTTATCGGCGGAAAAACATTTTTAAGGGGTGAAATCGCCCTTCAAAAATAGCATGTCGAGGGGTGATTTTGCAGTTTCACCCAGTAGGCGTCAACCGATATTAATAAAACAAAAACCAAAATACTCCTCATTGAAGACAATCAAAATTCCACGCTAAGTTGAAGAAAAAAATCATTTGCAGGGGTGAACAACCCCCTGATTTTTCAAATTTCCACCCTACACAAAAAACTAATCAACCAAATTAAACAGAACATGTACCATTTGGAAGGGCAAGTTAAAATAAAGTTGACGTATTTTTGCACATTCACAGGAAAATGAGTTTACGGAGGTAAACTACCCCTTATCCATTAGTACGTATATTTGTGCATACATTTTTGTTTCTCGTTATTTAAATGTTTGAATTGATTCAAAACATTCCTGTTAGCCGAAGTCAAGGGGGGGAACTTCGCATGATGCTTTATTTATTATTAAGGGGGTGACCGGCTGGTACTTACAAGAAGGTCAGTTTGGTGTCCCCCTCCGATTTTTAAGAAACTCACGTATGTTGTAGAGCATCGAAAACTAAAAGACACGTATTTTTGTTTATCGGCGGAAAAAAACATTTCTAAGGGGTGAAATCACTCTTCAAAGTTAGGGGTGATTATGCAGTTTACCTCTGCAAATGAATTTTTTTCTTCAATTTCACGTGGAATTTTTATTATGTTTAATGAGGAGTATTTCGGTTTTTGTTTCATTAAAATCGGTTGACGCCTTCTGGGTGAAACTGCAAAATCACCCCTCGACATGCTATTTTTGAAGGGCGATTTCACCCCTTAAAAATGTTTTTCCGCCGATAAAAAAAAATACGTGTCTTTTAGTTTTCGATGCTCTACAACATTCGTGAGTTTCATCAAAATCGGAGGGGGACACCAAACTGACCTTCTTGTAAGTACCAGCCGGTCACCCTCTTAATAATAAATAAAGCATCATGCGAAGTTCCCCCCCCCTGACTTCGGCTAACAGGAATGTTTTGAATCAATTCGGGAATTTAAATAACGAGAAACAAAAATGTATGCACAAATATACGTACTAATAGATAAGGGGTAGTTTACCCCCGTAAACTCATTTTCCTGTGAATGTGCAAAAATACGTCAACTTTATTTTAACTTGCCCTTCCAAATGGTACATGTTCTGTTTAATTTGGTTGATTAGTTTTTTGTGTAGGGTGGAAATTTTAAAAATCAGGGGGTTGTTCACCTTTGCAAATAAATTTTTTTCTTCAACTTAGCGTGGAATTTTGATTGTCTTCAATGAGGAGTATTTTGGTTTTTGTTTTATTAAAATCGGTTGACGCCTTCTGGGTGAAACTGCAAAATCACCCCTCGACATGCTATTTTTGAAGGGCGATTTCACCAGTTAAAAATGTTTTTCCGCCGATAAAAAAATACGTGTCTTTTAGTTTTCGATGCTCTACAACATACGTGAGTTGCATTAAAATCGGAGGGGGACACCAAAGTACCTTTCCTTGTTAGTGAAACGTTTCACGAAATTTCGGGTTCCATCTGAATAATACAATTTTTCCAATACTTCAAAATAGGCGTTCAATTCAGTGATGACCGCTTTGTTAGAGCTAAATTTCTTTTCGTCGAGCCATTTCTTCAAGTTCGGAAACAGAACATAGCCGCATGGGGCTAAATCTGGAGAATATGCCGCGATGTGGATTATGTCGTGTGCATCCAAAAATACTACGACCGTACCCTTGTTGGCCTAGCCTTCTCCGATGCCGATTCTCCACGAGAAGTCGACTGCTTGGACGGTTCCATGATCTCTGGTGTACTATGACGGATTTATGTTTCATGTACAGTGATGAATCGAAGTCCTTCGGATTATGCTTTAACTTCGCCAATTATTCCATTAAAGTTGTCACGCGTGTGCGTTTATGGTCAATTGTGAGCAATCACGGCACCCAACTTACGGAAAGCTTTCTCATATCCAAATAACGTTTTAATTTTTTTTGTACCCATTCGATTGACATGCCCACAGTCTCACCAATCTCACGCATTATCAATCTGCGACCATCGATTACCATATCGTGCATTTTTAAAATCCTTTAGGAGGTATGATGACCTCATTTTAACGACCTGAACGTTCTTCATCACAAATTCTTGTATAGCTACGTTTAAATTCAGCTGTCCAATATTTTATTAACGCAAACGAAGGCGGACAGTCCCCATAAACTTCGTTTGATTCAACTTTTATGTCATCATTCGTTTTTTCTTTCAAAAACAACAATTTTGTCACTGATCGACCCTCAATTGTTTCCATTTTTGTAAACATACAAACGTCGTTTGCTTTCGATGACACACACTGAATGACGCAGCTGGCCGATAATTGTTCAGTAAACATTTAAAGGATGATACTTATGAAAAATAGCATTGATATAATCTTATTTGCGCCATCCCTTGCCTGAGCCAGATACTTATCATACAACCCTCGTATGTTGCTTTATGTCCCTACTGATGCCGCGCCAATTATGCTTGGTGCTAATCCGTTTCAACCCCTGATTTCCTCGCAATAGCTCGTCATGGTGTTCCTTTATGATACTTAGTCGGTTTGCTTTCGCAGGGCAGGCTACGCAACTGCAGCAGCCGCTAGTCTCGTTTATTCTGCCATCCTCCTTCAAGCTGCGGGAGAATCGCGGGTACGTTACCCACCATGCCTCGCTTCCTCAGTAATACTACGTGGTAAGCTGGCCGGAGACTCCTGCCTCGGAACAACCACAACTCGCTGGGCCGCTGATGCGGTCTCTTTCTCTACCAGTTGCAGGTTTCTCACTTTTGCAGGGCGCCCACGCTTTCTACGCTGGCCAGGCAGTGTCCGTCTTTCTCCCCAATACTCGGTGTCTTCTCGGTACTCCTCTTTGTGCCGTTGTTCGCATCGTCTGCTAGTCTCGGTGCGCTATTCTTTTCCAATCTATTGGTGCTTGCATTCGCTTGGGCTCTAGTGTTGGTACATATGCGGCTTAAAGCAGCGGCGTTGGTATTTCGCTTTTCTGCTTTATATTTCACATCAAACTCATGCTCCGACAATTTAATTTTCCACCCATTTAATCTCGTGCCTGGGTCTTTCTTGACGAACAGCCAGATGAGCGGTTGATAGTCCATCACGATTTTGAACCGAGTACCATACATGTAAGGTAGGAACTGCGCGAGGCTCCTGTTATGTCGCGGAATATTCGACATATTTATTTCAACATTACTCCTTCTTCGCTTGATTGCTAATTCATCAATGTCGCCAAAGGTGGTTAGTAACTACTCTATGGAACTTAGTCTAAAGTTAAACATCAATCTGACCAGTTGATTTACGGTCGAACACGCTCAAAATATTGAAGTCTATAAATGGATTCAAATAAGGTTGGTTGGTTCTTCGTCGGTAAGTCAAGAACATACCAATTGTACTGAATTCCATTTCATGTCTTATAATAAATTACGGACAGTTGCAGTTATTTATAATAAAATTACAAGGCATTCTTTTAACGTAAATTTACGCTTTTGTTCCATTCACGTGACATTGATCTCCTTATTGGCGAACGATTCCAAAACAATAACTTTTTAAATATTATACCGTCGACCGTAATATCCTATTTACGTGTTACCGGCTCAACATTTTGGTGGCAGCGGGATCCTGCTGAAGTAATTATGATACGCAGTTTACGCAAATAAAACGGACATTGGACAACATTAAGTTCATGAACAGTGATAATAAAGTGACGATTACGACTCGTGCTAAGGACACCAATGTAGTACGTAGCCGGATACTCTGACGCGAAGTCATAAACACAGCTGTCAAACTGTTGACCATCCGGGTTGACGGTGATACGAAAGGGCGCGGACAATAACGCGCAAGTGTGCAGGCATGTGCTCGCGGAATTGAACTTGTGAGGAAGCCGTCGCGCAACAGTCGACGACGCACCAAAGGACGAGCCCAGGAACAACCGAATCATTGGATTAATGGCGCTGGGAAAGACGTCAAGGACCAGGTCATGCTTGATTGGGAAAAACATTCAATTAAAAAAATATTCGAATAAGGAATATTTTCAGAGAAGAGTCAACCGCGTAAGTCGCCACGTGCTGGGAAATAGTAACGCGAGGCCGAAGAGCAGAGGAATCTTGTTGGATTCCACGTTTCCCGGCAAGGGTGTGGACGCCGCGCCTGGCTCAGCAGCTTTAGTCGGAGACATCGTGTTTGGGACGCGTAGAGCGTTGGCACAGACCTTGCCGACGGAAGTAATTCCCGTCGACAGACGAGATGTCCTCGCCGGCCGACTGACCGCACAGTTCGGGGTAAATCTATTTGGGGGAGCATCATTCGGAGATCACGACGGTACCATTAGCATCGATCGGAGCGAAACGGCCACCAGAAAGGAAACCCCGGTTAACATGACCGAGACAATGATCGAACAGGGCCGGCGTGAGCTCGAGTTGGAGCTCAGGCTCTGGGGCGACCACGCATCGTCGTCAACAAGGAATCTTGCCGATACACTGAATGAGGTAGGGTTAGATGAGTATGAGCTCATCCGGTCCTTATAGAAGCGTAAAGCAGATCTGAGGCAGCGACTGGAAAGGGCGGGGTTAAGTGGTCACTCGCCACCCCTGCAATAACAGAGACGTACGCAGTTCGAAAAGGCGCGGATGCCTTTCAACATGCTTTAAGCCTCAGCCTGGATATACAGATGATAAAGACATTCGACGGTAAGGAAGCGAAGGCCCTGCCGTTATTTTCGAAGTCCTGCGAAACGATATTCTACAGGGTGGCTGAGGAAGAGCACGAAACGCGAAAGAACTAATCGTGGCGAGCAAGTTAGAAGGTGCGGCAGCAAGGCAGCTGCAGCACAAAACTATCAGTTCAATGCCTCAACTAAGGAGCGAGCTAGAGTCGTTGTACGGTCAACAAAAATCCCTAGCCACTCTACAGATGGAGTTCAACTTCCTCTGGCAGAGACAAGTTGAAGACGTCGGCGCCTACGCGGCAAAAACAGAGCGTATCACGGTGGACATAGCCGAGATACTCTGTGAGCCTTTAGTAAGCGCGCAGGCGAAATTTGAGAATGTGCGAGGAACTACCCGATACTGCACGACTGGGTGGCAGGGGCGATCGAAATCGCGAACATGGTTCATCCGAAAGGAGCAACCGGTGGACGATCAATGAACAGTACAAGGAAATCCCTACCAGCTCGAGCAATAAACGAAGGATCCGGCTACAATCACGAGGATGCAGGGCATATAACGCAAGGTGGCACGCGGAAATCAGGGTGCGCATGCCTACCAGCTCCGGACACAGGCCGGACAGTAAATCAAATCGACATTATTTGCAACTATTGTAAGAATCGAGGACACTTCTGGAAGGAGTGTAGGAAGAGGCTACGGAGAAACAGAGAAAGTGACCCTGGACAGATGCAGTGGCAGCAGCAGTCCAACAGCAGTAGGTAATACGTCGATAAACAGGGGAATACCCCAAATGACGCAGGGTTCGAGTCAAGAAACGGCGATGACGGAAAGCGAGTACTAGGAACACTGAGGCTACGCAAGCTTCCAATAACAAACGTGAATTTCAGAAGCGAATAACGCTAGTTTTAGGAAAGTGACGCAGCGAGTACTCCAGGTAATTCTGCCAGCACCGACCGGAACGGGAAATGATTTGAAAATCATTTTGCCGCTAGCTATCAACGAAGTAATAACCCTGAAGATAGATACTGGTACACAGTGTAGCTAAATTAAGAAAGGCTGCCGGTGGCCAGATACGTGATTGAGGATAGCAACGTCGAGCTGCAGGACATCGGGGGTGTGAAAGTCACGAATCTATGCAAGGTTGAGCTTGTCCTCGTAGTCCCAGCAGCGACGGCAAAACATTGGTTCCACGTAGTGCCAGACGACGTACCGCTAGACGTGGACGGGCTGCTAGGAAACGAATTTATAAAGAACCACAAAGCGGATATCCTCAGCCGACAGAGCTTTAAGCTGTAAGGCCACAGCATATTGCCGATCGACGGACGGACGAAGATAAAGCTTCGTCCTGGAAACGGGTCTAACACGGACGCCGCAAAGGAGAATAAATTCATCGGTCTACTGACAAGGAGCGAGATCAGCCGAGGCATCATAGCGGGATCCCGTATCACACCGATAAAGGACAATATTCGCGTAGCGAGAATAAAAGTTTCTAAACACGAGGGAAAAGTACGACAGCCGACGGTGGTACTGGACTGACCCCAAAGTGGACAGACCTCCACTGGATTATTGAGGAAAAATCAAGACATTTTTTAACGTCGAAGAGGAAAAAAACCAAAAAGAGGGAATTGTGTGTTATTAAGAGAAAGAAAACGGGTTTATGTTGAGGAACAACACTGGACTTGGAGTATATGGCGAAAATTCAATAAGGTTGAAATGGACCGGTCTATGCGAAATAATTGATAAGAAATTGCACATTAATCCCACAATTCAGAGGGGCCAGAATACCACGACCATGCTTGAAAACCGCCTGGAATATTTTATAAAATACTAATGCTGACGCTGAATGGTGTTCAGCGTAGAGTGTGGGGAAGGATATGTAAAGTAAATTGAAGAAATAAAGCCTCTAAGAGCATACTTGATTTAGCCACATATTTAATTTAAAAAAAAAAATAAGTCAATGTGGACACACTATTCGGTTGATACACACATGATTATTGGGAATTCGATCTCCGCAATTACAGCGAAATATGCGAAAATATAATATTTCAATATTTTAAGATAATATTAGTACTTATGCAAAAATATAATATTTCATCGCTTACTGATGCGATGTCATATCAAGCCTCAGAATAAGGAAAAAAGTACGGGTAGACAATCTGACCCCAAAGCTGAATAGAAAGCTAATCACGGGCCAAGAATTACAGCAATTGTTTTGGAGAGTGACCATCGGCGATTCGGAAAATGTCAACATACACTGGGTGGACAGGCGCCAACACTTAGACGAAAGTCCGAATGCTATGAGTATAGTAGTGGAGGCCCTGCTCAGCAACGTAAATAAGCAAGTGTAGCTGATCATGGATAGAGGAGTGAGCGCAGCATTATTGCCACCGAGATCGCTCACATGCCACCTCACCGATGCATTACCACACCTGCTGACTGACAGTAGTTTCCCAGTCGCAATAGAGCACAGTCAAGCGTCAACATTTATGCGACTGGCGGACGTCATGGCCCACAGCGAAGGCGATGTAGTAGTGATCGTGCTCAACATACTGCTGATTGGACAACAGCAGTATAGCATACAGAAGGTATACCCCATACCAATTCGAGCACGCAACCGAGAGTTACCTAGTAATCGACAAAGAAAACTGAAATTTTCTCAGGATGACTAACGATGACCTACAAAACTGCAAAATAATGAGTATGTTATATAAAGGGTGATTTTTTAAGAGCTTGAGAACTTTTTTTTAAAAAAAAACGCATAAAATTTGCAAAATCTCATCGGTTCTTTATTTGAAACGTTAGATTGGTCCATGACATTTACTTTTTGAAGATAATTTCATTTAAATGTTGACCGCGGCTGCGTCTTAGGTGGTCCATTCGGAAAGTCCAATTTTGGGCAACTTTTTCGAGCATTTCGGCCGGAATAGCCCGAATTTCTTCGGAAATGTTGTCTTCCAAAACTGGAATAGTTGCTGGCTTATTTCTGTAGACTTTAGACTTGACGTAGCCCCACAAAAAATAGTCTAAAGGCGTCAAATCGCATGATCTTGGTGGCCAACTTACCGGGCCATTTCTTGAGATGAATTGTTCTCCGAAGTTTTCGCTCAAAATGGCCATAGAATCGCGAGCTGTGTGGCATGTAGCGCCATCTTGTTGAAACCACATGTCAACTAAGTTCAGTTCTTCCATTTTTGGCAACAAAAAGTTTGTTAGCATCGAACGATAGCGATCGCCATTCACCGTAACGTTGCGTCCAACAGCATCTTTGAAAAAATACGGTCCAATGATTCCACCAGCGTACAAACCACACCAAACAGTGCATTTTTCGGGATGCATGGGCAGTTCTTGAACGGCTTCTGGTTGCTCTTCACTCCAAATGCGGCAATTTTGCCTATTTACGTAGCCATTCAACCAGAAATGAGCCTCATCGCTGAACAAAATTTGTCGATAAAAAAGCGGATTTTCTGCCAACTTTTCTAGGGCCCATTCACTGAAAATTCGACGTTGTGGCAGATCGTTCGGCTTCAGTTGTTGCAGGAGCTGTATTTTATACGGTTTTACACCAAGATCTTTGCGTAAAATCTTCCATGTCGTCGAATAACACAAACCCAATTGCTGCGAACGGCGACGAATCGACATTTCACGGTCTTCAGCAACACTCTCAGAAACAGACGCAATATTCTCTTCTGTACGCACTGTACGCATTCGTGTGGTTGGTTTAATGTCCAATAAAGTAAACTGAGTGCGAAACTTGGTCACAATCGCATTAATTGTTTGCTCTCTTGGTCGATTATGTAGACCATAAATCGGACGTAAATCGCGAAACACTTTTCGAACCGAACACTGATTTTTGTAATAAAATTCAATTATTTGCAAGCGTTGCTCGTTAGTAAGTCTATTCATTATGAAATGTCAAAGCATACTGAGCATCTTTCTCTTTGACACCTTGTCTGAAATCCCGCGTGATCTGTCAAATACTAATGCATGAAAATCCTAACCTCAAAAAAATCACCCTTTATGACGGTTATTTGATAAGTTTCCGGCCTTTTTAAGAACAACATATATTTCGAAGCAAAATATAATTTATTTCTCGATGTAGTCTTCCTGCAAATCGATACATTTGGTCCAACGTTTCTCTCATCCTTTTAAACCTTCAGAAAAAAAATTCATGTCTAAACCTGAAAAATACTGGTTTACAGCGTTACCACCTCAGCATTTTACTTATATTTTTATACCCCAAGACATTTTTTTAAATTAGGAAACAGGAAATTGTCGCTGGGAGCTAGAACTGACGAATAGGGTGGGTGCGGAAGCAATTCAAACTTTAATTCGGTCAATTTTGACATTGCCACCTTGCACTTGTGAACTCGAGCATTATCCTGGTGAAATAGGTTTTTTTTTACCAAATGCGGACATTTTTTCTTAATTGCAGGCTTGAATTTATCCAACAATGCAGCGCCGTACTGTCTGTTGATTGTTTCACCCTTTGCAAGGTTATCGAGAAGAATTATTCCACGGCTATCCCAAAAAACTGACGCCATCACTTTTCCTGCAGAGACCTTTGCCATCTTCGGAGTTGGTTCCCCCGCCGCAATCCACTGCATTGACTGTTGTTTGGTCTCAGGCGTATGGAGGTGTACCCAGGATTCATCGACGGCTATCATTTGCAGCAAAAATTCCGCTGGATTTTTTTTATACGGGCTAAGAGACTTGCGCGACATGTCCGTCCGTATGCGCTTTTGGTCGACCCTCAACAAGCGTGGCACCCAGCATGCGGATAATTTTCTCATATCCATATCTTGATGTAAAATCTTGTGCACCCGTTCAGATGATATCCCACAAGCCTCAGCAATATCCTCAACATTCAATTGACGATCTGCCATCGCAGTTTGATGCACTAAATCGACCATTTCGTCAGTTGTAGCGGTTTTCGGGCGCCCGAAACGTTCCTCGTCTAAATTGATCGTACGACCACGTTTGTACTCGGCCACCCAATGTTTGACCGTTGTGAATGAAGGAGAGACTTCGCCATATACAGAGTCTAACTCATATTTTATTTTCTGAATCTTTTTCCCTTTCGAATGATGGAATTTTATCATTGCGCGGTACTCAATTTTCTTCATTGTTGACAGACAATGTCAGCTGACAACTTTGGAAGAGTGCCATACACAAAGTAATAATCAGAATGCCTTGAAATCTGTACGGTTTACATATGCCAAGGTCGTCTATCAAACGGCGAAAGAAATTTTTTTCTACAGTTCTTTTTTGTCGATAAGGCAGGAAACTTTTCAAATGGCCTTTGTATTTGCCCGCCTACACGTCCTTCGATCTAGCTTACTGAAACTAACAGAGATAGAAAACTAACAACCATTAAGCGTGCTACGAGATCAAGAGAAGGTTCGAAAGCTCGGTGCTCGAGCAAACCAGATAATGAAAAATCACAACACCGATGGAAATAGAAAACAGCACATCCACAACCTGAGCTTCTACATACTTACTCGGTGTCATAGTACCGATAGCCTTAGTCCGCTATGTCCAAATGTTATAGGTATCAGCGAAACTAGACACCAGCAAGAACGAGCGAGGCACTGTCCCCAGCAGCAGCCGAGGTAAACATAAACCTCGAGTCACTTGGATGACAGCAGCCGGCAGAGCGACTGCAATCCAAGCTGTCCAGGGCATGTACAACACGCCCGCTCAACCAAGCGAGATTTACATATCCGGAACAACACCAAGAAAATCTCTGTTGGAAAATCAGCTGGCGCACAGCGATCGATTTTCGCTGTGCTGCTGTGTAGCACACATCCCCGGTACACCCGCTCGGACTTTTCACCATCTCACCGGATCTTTTCAGCATTTTCGTGCTCACCAGGACTCAAACACAAGGTAAGGTACACCATTACAATTCATCGCAATTCAATGACGGTGAGGAGGATAAATCTCAGCGGTACATGAACATAAAGGTCTCACTTTGTGACGTGCTCTGCAGCGCGGGTTGTACCACGTCTTCCTCAATATAATTTGTCTGCTCTATTAATATAATTGCGCGTGTGTTTACTATTCACTGTGCTTTCCCCCAACTATGCTTGCTGGGAAAGTACAGTGAGTATATTCCACTCATTTGTGTATCTTCATACTCTCACTTGCCGTGCTCTGCAGCACTGACTGCATCACGTTACTTCTCATTACATTACATACTCCTTTTGCTCAACTGGCATAACTGTACATGCACGCTCTCATTCTACCTGCTTGTGCATTCTCAGCTCTCGTTCTGTGTTGTGCTCTGCAGCGCTGACTGCATCACACTAACCTCTTCACCTGTCAGCACACAATTAATACAAATGTGTGCTTTTCACATTAAATTCACTTTTATTCTATATTGTAATATTTTGTGTGCTTCTTCAAATTATGAATTAAATTCATTGTTTATATTTATTTGTGTTATTTCTCTACATAATATGTTATATGATGCGAAGGTAGAATAAACCGCTTTCTCTACCAACATCTGTCAGTCTGGTTATTTATCACCCTGCCGTGAGTGAAAACTGATGGTTTTCAATATATTACAGAGTCGTTCCAGCTACACCAGGAAGGAATTCTCAACGTTTTGGTCCTTCGAGCCGGATCTAAGTAGTAAAAGTAGGGTTTATTTAAGAAACGTAGTGTAAATTTTGCGATACATTAAATGGAAATATGAATATAAAATCTAATTAACGATCTTGATCGCATTTTCTTGGTATTGTGGCTACCACGCAACTTACAATACGTTATTCCCGGGCACTTGAGTGCATTTATAATCGTGTACGCTGGAGAATCTAAAGAATTTGTGAGAATCTTATATTGAGCAGATATGTTTTGGTCAATAATATGTTTTATAATGAAGATATAGCATTCGAGCAATAATATAATTTCTAATGTAAAAATATTCGTTGATTAAAAATATAATTCATAAAGTGAAGATAAACGTCGGTCAATAAACGTTTTACCCGCCGCGTTCACTAGGTAAGATACTTTAGCACGCGTACCGTCTGTAAATGGCCGGCAGCTGCTCGTAGCCCTTCGATTACCCTCGGATCTCTACTGAGTTGATCAATACTCGCTTTCTACGTCACAAGACCGTTGGTGGGAATGGAGCTCCCGCCTGGTACTCTGTGACAGCCGACTCGCTCGTCCACCTGACCGCCGCTGCGATCCGGCGTCAGTAGGATGCACTTTGGGTGCATGCGCAGCTATATCAGGGCCGTACCCTGTTGAGTTATCTCCTTTTTGTATTTTCCCAGAGATATTCTGAGTTATATTTGAATTATTTTCCTATCTTATTCCCTACGCTATCGTGAAATTCCTATCATCTTTAGTACGGTGACATTATATCTCCGTTATTTAATATCTTGGTATTTTATGTGCGGTATTTTAATATGTAGGGACTATTCATTTCGTATAGAGAGCATAGCCTGTTGTATCGTGCTATCCTCGGCTACCAGAGACAGAGAGTCCGCTTTGTTAATGTTTTGGATGGCCCGTGATGCGTCGGACTCTAGCGCAGCACAGGCTTAGCTGCTACCCGTCAAGTGTGTGTCCGGTACTACAGCTGAGCTCTGCCTGTATCGGTGCGGCTGCAGCTAGCGAAGGCTCGTTTGCTCTTCCTTCCTGGTAGCTGGACTTCTGCGTTGGCGGGACCTGCGAACAAAACTGTTCCTCGAGTGCCGAATTTCTCGTCTTTTTATATCAGTATCCCCTCTGTCCGTCCCATGCTTCTGATATAACTGTAGCTGGTGGTGGTCCTGTAGCCCATCTCCTGTAGCCCACTGGTAGCCTTGGTCCTTCTTTTAAAATTCGTCGTTGGTCTTTTAACGTTTCGTTATTCGTGTTTTTTGAAAGGAATAACGGGACTTGGTCTCCGACGTGCCGGCCTACATGGTGTCTGTAACGCGCGGTAGCGGTGACTTGGTGTGTGCACCGTACGTTATTAGCCAGTACGTTACAAAACAAATTGTACAGAATTCCTTTTCGTGTCTTATAATAATTAACGGAAAGTTGCCGTTATTTGTAATAAAAGTCCAAACCACTCTTTTAACGTAAATTCACGTGTTTATTGCATTCACGCGAGATCGATCTACTTATCGGCGAACGATCCCAAAATAATATTATAACTTTTGAAATATTATACCGTTGACCGTAATATCCTATTTATAATTCGGTAATTCGTGCACCGCGATAAGCTTTTTCGGGTTCGACCGCACTCCTTCCTTCGGGATGATCTTCCCCAATACTGCCCTATACTTGCCGGGCTGCACATATAGTTTCGCTTCTTGAAATCGCGACTATATTTTGTGCAACCTCTCGTTGTGCTCCTTAAGGGTTTTTCCGTGTACTACAAAGTCATGCAGATACACGTAGCATTTGGCCCCTGCAGCCCCGCTAGAATGGGGATCATCAGTCTCAGGAAAGTTGGAGCCTTTGAGTCCGGAGGGCATTCGATTATACTCGAAGTGCCCCTGAAGAGTAAAGAAGGCTATCTTTTCGCTCTCCCCTTTGCCATCGGAATTTGATAAAATCCTAAGGCGAGATTAAGTGCGGAGTAATACTGAACTTTTCCCAACTGATCCAGTATCTTCGTGATATTGGGCAGTGGGTAAGAGTTATCAATCGTGACCTCGATCAGTTTCCGGAAATAAACCACAACCCGCATTTTGCTCACCCCCCACTGCGGCAGGCTTCTTAAGGGGGGAAAAGGGTCTGAGATACAAAAAAAGCATATTTTTGTGATTTTTTTTCCAAAATACCTTATTTATTAATATTTTTTAAATTTGTTACATTATTAAGCATCATTCTAAGTATATTCTGTTAAATTTTCATGAAAAAATATTTAAAAATAAGCCAGTGGTAGTGGTAAGAACCGAGTCACCTCAAAAAAAAAGTTTCCATGCGGTAGTCAGGATAATTCTTGATTGGTTCATCTGAAATTAAAAAACCAAAAAGATTTCTTTAGTACATAAGTTTATCTTGGATTTGAACGACGGAATTATCAAAATATTCTTTTTTGAAGTTTTAGTAAAGGTGCAATAAAAAAATTCTGATTTTTGCCAAAAATCGCTCTTTCTTTTTAATAACAAAATAAGTTGTAATTGAAAAAAAAAACTTCCTTTCAGAACCGATATTAGTATGTAAAAGAAAAAAATCTTCCTTTCAGAACCGGTATTTAGTATGTAAAAGAAGTGTGCAAAGTTTAGGCGAAATCGGTCCAAAGGTTTTCGAGAAATTTTGACTACCGACTTAAAAAAAAGTTATGAGAAAAACGCGATTGAATCGGTGTGGTAAAGCTTCAGCAACGAACAACCTTAAGCCGAAGCTTTACCACACCAATCAAACATGCCACCAAAGCAATACATCATCAAATGCGATTGAAGTTTGATACATAAATAAAATAGAGAAAAAAATTTTTTTTTAAACTTACATAGAATCGTCGATTCCAGCTCCATAAAGCAACTCGCCTGCTGCTGCTGCATTATCCAAAGCATCCTTTTGCTCCATCCTACGACGAATTCTCTCCTCTTGAGTAGCATCCTGGGTTTAGCGATTTCCTTTCGATATGCGGTTCTCGTCTTCCCTCTGTGTATACTCATGGGCTATTTGGCCAGGCTTCACATCGAAGCTATTTAAAAATAGCAACACAGCCAAATTCTCTTCGTTAAAAATGCCAGCAGCAACATTTGCTGCTACTTCTACTACTTTAGCACCAGCATGAAGCGTTTTTGGCGCTATTTTCCAAACGAGTTGATTATAACTTTCGTTATTGTTTTGCGTAAATCCGCCAACACTCTTAACATGTTCGTTATGCCACTCTTCAAATTCTGCTGTAGTACATTTGTTTTTCCAAAACTTGTATTGATTACAGTAAGAACTTTTGCACAAAACGTCCAAGACTCTGCCAGAGTAGTATCCTATGACAGAAGTTACGCCGAACAAGGAAGCAAATCCACGTTTTTTTCCACGTACCGTCACCTAAGACAGTCAAATCTGATGAATCAATACCGGTTTCAGCACACATTTCATTTTTTTTGGCGTTGACAGCAAAAGAAAGAAGTTTATCTGTAACCGTACGCACACATTCAAGAATTTCGTTGATGTAAGAATCGTAGACTGTTTCGGTCATGAAACTGCACGATAAGTCCATTAGACCACAAAATTTATTGCACCCTGCGAGACCTAAGCCTAATAAACGAATTACAAAAATAAATCGTCGATTTATTTCATACGATTGTCCTATTTTCGCGCCTGAGTCAATCTATGTTGGATCACACTTTTCACAGTTCACTTCAATTTTAAAACCAAGTCTTTGTTTTTGGCATATACTAAAATTCACTTTGCCATTACAAATCTTCTTATCAATAATTTTAGAACACGTCACCAAATTAGAAATCGCAGTAAACACTAACATGAAGTCTATTATTTTATACTGAACAGCACTCTCTGGTACATTGATTTCGTTATCAATTTTCAGTTTTTTTGCGGACGAGCTAGTGAAAGACTTTTCTACACTTTCGGAGTGCTTAGGATTAAAATGCTGTTTTATTTTTTTTGGTCTATCACTCCGAATGCCTTTCTTTTAGTCATCTTTTGCCACTTTACCCATTTTATAAATGATAAAATAAACTTGTAGTTCAAATGTACCATATGTCCGTACAGCAAGACGAACGATGCCAAACTAACTTGGTTTAGTCTTCACAAAGACCCTTCACGTCATGTCAGGTATATTTTAAAAAATAGAATAACAAAGGAGTCTATTCATGCCTATAGAAATTAGAAAGAGAGAAACAGAAAAGAGCAGCTGCTATAAACTAGTTGTCGCGCCGAGGGTTCCGGGGGACTTATGATGGTCAAGGGAGACCGAGCGCCCGGAGACTCAATTGTCTATAACTCGAAAAGTTTTACTCCTAATGACTTCAAATTTGATGACAATATTTCTTATAAGTTGTAGTATCAGAAAAAAAATCACTTTTCCGACCCTTTTCCCCCTTTAACCAAGATCAACAGTTGCGCGTTCCACTGTCTCCTGCTAGGCTAGCTTATACTATCCGCCAGCATCTCTTCCGTTTGCCTCTTCACTTCCTTTTTATGGGTCTCCCGCAAATGGTAGGGGTGCACCTTCGTCGACCACACCCCCGCCCTGCGAGGTATGCGTTGCTCCACCACGTGACTGCACGGCAACTTACCTGGAAGTGGAACCCGACCTCATATTCCTTGTAATTAGTGATTTCCTTCACGGCCGCGCATACCTCCCTTTTCAGGTACGCAGTATCGACCTCATTTCGCAGTCCTGCAAGGCGTTCGACCCCCCCTCTCGGCGCTCACGGCGCATACCTCGGCCGCTGGTATCTCGAGCGGCATGAGTGTCACTATGGAACGTTGCACCTTTAATACGTGCTCCAATTATTTAATCGCGATGGCGTTACACATGAGCCCATAAATATCCCTTGGCCCAACTCTATATTGAAGAGCAGCCTAACAAATTTGCTCTTCATCGCTACGTACGTGATAGTGTCACTCCGCGGTGACAGACTGATATGTGTCGCTCCATATATTAATGGCATACTATGCCCGTATAATTTAAATATCTCGCCGCTGGTACCGCCGATGAACCCCATTCCGAGCGAATCATGGACTTGCAGCTGCACCTCATTACGCACGATGTAGAACCAGTTTACTATCGATATTGCAGGCATTTCGAGGATAATATTTGCCCTGCATAGGGAGTGAATTTCTTTCCGCCTACGCTCTGCAACTCCACGTCGCTGTCTTCGACGATCGTCTCCGCTCTCAAACAGCTTTCTTTTACGACAGTGCATTGTACCTCTGTATCAGCCTTCAGCGTCAGGACTCATCGACCGCCAATGGCACAACTATATCGAGGTCGCTAGCGATATCACTCGGCGACGGCAGTGTCACTTGCAATACCCACAGCGTAACTTTAGCCACATCTATTTCTCTTGAACTTACAGGCTTCCGGTGGGCGGTAAGGGCATCCAATTTCATCAAACCCAGCGTCCGTTGACCGAAGTAAGCACTGCCCCATGCTGCACTAGCAGTACTCTTTGTCTCTGCTAGTGTCCCTCGCCCGGTGGTACGGTGCTGCAGGCAGCAACTGCTCACGATCTTCCTTCGGCTGCAGCCTTTTCCGGCCATCTTTCCAAAGATGCCTCTTCCGCTTGCGAAACTAGCAAACAATTGCCACCTCGTTGATAGCTATCATTTAGCTTGGGATCGGAAGACTCACTCGACTCGATTGTTGGGTGCAGCCCCTTGCCATGTATCCGCTAATCCCACAGGTGTAGCACGTCTTGCCATCATGCGCTGGTGCTAGTAGAGATCTCAGATGCGCTTCTTGTCCCATGGACCCCTTCGACTATACCATGTTCGTAATTTCTATGGTGCCCATCCCCGACTCGTCGACAGTAGAGTAATTTTGTAATCGCACCGAAATTTTAACTTGCAACCCATTTCCAAATGTGCCTGAGCGCATCTCCGACCGGCCTCCACTGCTTACTTCTCGAACTCAGGGGGAGGCGTCTCTTAGAATTTTTCTACTATCCATTATTGTCCTTTCGGTGCGACTCACGTATGCGGCGATATCTTTATGTTAACCTTTTTTTTATGCTGCCTTATGTTTTATGCTGGAACTTCCTTATAGCTCGAACATTAAGCTTGCTGTTGCGCACGAATCCCAACATTATCTCATGTCCTCTTCAGCATCCCTCCGGTACACGGTCTCACAGGACTCTATAAGACTTTTAAAATTTTTTAGAGCCAGGCCAAGTTCCAGTGTCTATCATCCACGTGGAGGCTGTGCCCACGTCTGGTCCTGTGAGTGCGCACTGTATGCTATGAGATGTTCGACTCCCTGAAGATATGCCCTTAGCTTGGCAATTTGCTTCCGGAGAGCCCGATTGAACTCGTCCGCACCGACCGCGCCCAGCATTTCCGTTATCAATCTCTCATAATAGTTCCAAGCTTCCCAGCCTGCAGGGCACAGCCAGAATCTGAGAGCACTCGATTGCGTTCCCGAGCCCCCGCATCCCTTTTTTACGCCGCTGTAGCTACAGCCGGTGGATAACTCACGCGATCTATCGTTCGAAGATTTTTTTATCTCTACATCCAACATCGAATTGGTAACCAGTTCAGTTGGGGTCTGCTCTCTGTTGGCCATGGCGCTGGTTCAGTTTCCTTGAGTAAAGTCGTATACGCTAAGCGACGTACCCCTTATCTGATTCACACCGAATTGCGCGTCGAGACGGTCGGCAATAACTCCTTACCGTTCGGTCGGTATTCCTTTCGACGGCGAAAGCTGCTGTGAAGCCGTACATATTCTGAATGTTATGTCGCATATAAACGCTTCTAGTCCGGCTGCGATGTCTACCTCGGTAGATGGCAAAGTCGTGTCGAACGAATTTCCCCTACGTCTGGGCCTCGCATCGCTAGCTCCCGATAATCCAGTTCGAGTATTTGGCGAACATTTTTTTCACACGATTACTATATATATACGAACGCGACCTACTGGCTTTAGATTATAACTGGCTGTACGTATTAATAATGGTAACTCTCTGGCGGCGTTGAACTTCTGAGTCCGTCATCCTCTGGTTCCCGTCTCTCGTTGCGTCGCCAACTCTTACATGACGGCTTTATTGCAGCCTTACGTGTCTTCTGTGAGCTGCAATTCGCGTCTCGATGAACCCAGTCTAACGGAACTGTCCACAATTCGGCGTCTGCGTGCCAAACTACACCGTCTGTCCATAGTAACATCCGTCATTGGTTTCAAAAGAATTTTTCTCGCCTTCTTAGGTGGCTTCCGTGCGAGTGATTTACAGTGCTCGCTACGGGATCACGTTTATGACCATATACTTCACGTTTTTTAAATTGACTGGTTGTTCGAACATCACTCGGCATTTCATGTTGACTTAGGCCCCACCACTGCCACCAAAATATTGTATTGTACCGCTCGATACGTAACTGTTATTGCAGGGTCAATGGTATGAAATTGAACATTTATTTTGGAATTGTGTGCTAAAAAGGAGTAGGAACTCGTGTGAATGCGAATAAACAGGAGTATTTGGACGAAAAGGTGCTATTTGTTTATTATAATGAACGGAATGATCCGGACAACTATTATCGAGACAAAATGCATTGTAATATCAGGAGTACAAATTGAAAATGCGGGATTTTTTTCTATTTTTGAACGTTTATTCTGAAAAAATGGTAACAAATGAATTATTCAAAGTATTGTCCATCGCTAGCCACAACTTTTTCCCATCTTTCTGGCAATTTACGGATACCGTCGCGAAAAAATTCGGCCGGCTTGGCTGCTATCCAGTCATCGACCCATTTTTGGGCTTCTTCGTAAGAATGGAAGCGCTGGTCAGCTAGGCCATGTGTCATCGATCGGAAAAGGTGATAATCGGAAGGAGCAATATCTGGGCTATACGGCGGGTGGGGTAAGACTTCCCATTTCAGCGTTTGTAGGTATGTTTTGACCGGCGCTGCAACATGTGGCCGAGCGTTGTCATGTTGCAAAATTACTTTGTCGTGTCTTTGCTCGTATTGTGGCCGTTTTTCTTTGAGTGCGCGGCTCAAACGCATCAATTGAGTTCGGTATAGTGCTCCTGTGATGGTTTCGTTCGATTTCAATAGCTCATAATACACCACACCCAGCTGGTCCCACCAAATACAGAGCATGAGCTTGGCGCCGTGAATATTTGGTTTGGCCGTCGATGATGATGCATGGCCGGGGTAACCATATGATTTTTTGCGCTTCGGGTTATCGTAATGGATCCACTTTTCATCACCAGTGACAATGCGATGCAAAAAACCCTTCCGTTTTTGCCGTTCGAGCAGCAGTTCGCATGCAAAAAAACGGCGCTCGACGTCTCTCGGCTTCAGCTCATACGGCACCCAATGTCCTTGCTTTTGGATCATTCCGAGGGCTTTTATACGATGGGAAATGGCTTGTTGTGTCACTCCCAATGAATCTGCGAGCTCTTGTTGAGTTTGACACGAGTCTTCATTGAGTATTGCCTCCAATTCAGCATTCTCAAACTTTTTCACTTGGCCCGGCCGCTCTTTGTCCTCAACGTCAAAATCACCACTTCTAAACCGCACAAACCATCTCTCGCACGTTGAAACCGATGGAACATGACTCGGATAAGCCTCGGAGACCAATCGATGTGCTTCAGCAGCACTTTTCTTCAAATTAAAGAAGTAAATTAAAACTTCCCGCAAATGCTGTTTTGTTGGCACGAAACTCGACATATTGAGAGCTCAAAAAAACTATGAATTTGACACTGCGACAAATTGACACATACTGAAAATTAAAGCTATAAGACGTAGCTTTGACATGAACATAGTCACAGTACTGCCTGATGCGTATAGCGTTAGTAACGCCATCTGTTATCAAACCCGCATTTTCAATTTGTACCCCTGATACAATAAAAATTTAAACTTTAATCGCGCTCTCGAGTCTTCTTACGAACCGACCGTTTCTTCTCACTTCTTGCTTAAGACTGACTTCTGAATTAGGAGCTGCTGGCTGTATTTACCAGAAAACTGAAATGTTTTTTGCTTGAATTATTTCTTAACGGCAATTCATACAAACAATTCTGTTCAAGAAACTAAGTTGTTGGGATTAGTGGACAGTAATATCATATGATGGAATAGCGGTACACGGCTGTTGGTAAGATGTTGTATTTATTGCTGCACCTGCCAAACGCAGTGGACGATTTTACACATAAAAAACAATAATATATATATAAAGAGGTAAAGTTTCTGAGCACAAAAAATAACTAATGGAATAATCAGCAGTACTTTTACCACACACGATTGGATTAATCGGTGATAAGAGTTTAGCAGAGCTGACGTGAAAAAGCCACGCGGTGACGCGAACGACGAGAGCATGACATGAGATGAGACTAAATGCTAATGTACTAATGAGTAGACTTTTTCAAACTTTCACATGGTTTAATGTCAGGTATTTGCGATATTACACTGTCCCTTGACTGAGTAGCACAATAAGAACTGTACATTATTGCACAATTGAGGCACGCTTCACGAGGTCATAACTGAGCTGATCAAGAGATTTTCGCAAAATGGCGCTACCCACTCTGCTTAACCAGTGTTGGTAACGTGGAGATGGTAAAGTGAAGTGCTGTGGGTACTCTGGTTAACAACGAAGAGTGGAGATAAGAGCAATATGGAGCAAAGGTGTACACGAATGTTGCTTTACTTATACTGATACGTACCAAGTCACCGACACTGTATTTAGGTTTTTTAGTTTTTCTCGCGTTAAGCTCGTAACGCGGTGCTAAATTTTTTCGAGCTATATAGGCATTTTCTAAGGTCACCTCGCTTGAAGGAATACGCGTTCCGCTGTGTCTAGTGTGATTATAAGCATATAAAAAATTTTGTAAAACATCAATATAACGCTTATTTCGCGTGTATGTGAAGTAACGCCACATACGCTCTGTTATTGTGCGATTAAAGCGTTCGGCAATCGAGGGTTTTATATCGGGGTTACGAGCCGCGCGAAAATCGATATTGTATTTCTTGAGAATTTGCTGAAATGGAGTGTCGATAAATTCTTTGACTCGATCAGTTTGCAATTGCTGCGAGCGACGATTGTTACTACGTGCGTGTATGCGCGTGAAACCGCGGGACACGATTGCGCTCGTTTTGTCACGCAAAGCCTCGACCTACGCGTATTTGCTCAACACGTTGATGACAACAAGCAGATATGCGTACCCATCGTTGTACGTAGCTATCGAGCGAAGATCAGGTAAATCAGCCTTCCATATATCGTCCATATTACTCAGGTTGTACGTATGATGGGGAAATCGTCGTCGCACGAGACGATGCGTATTATATGGATCCTATGTTTCGAGTCATGGTAAAACGCCATTACAAGCGGATTACTGCCACATCGCGCATCGCATCTCGAATCTTTTTGGTATTTAAGGCACGTAAACGTAATGGTATTGGTTATCGGGAAATATACAGGCGTGAAATTGACAATTATCAGGAGTCGATTGTTTGAAGTCGCATAATAGAAAGCCGTGCGGTGCAGCTGTTGCATCGAAATATACTTCCGGCGAAAAAAAGTCGGATTCTCGGGAAGTACCTGGCGTGCTAGATGTTGAATTTGTGCATGATCTCACGGATGTTTGAAGACAACGATATAATTAGTGTTTATGGTGATATCGTGATGTCCGTGGCCCTGATGGAAGAGATTTTGCGTGGCGAAGATGACATTCAGATTTTTATGATGGCTACCCTTGGTGAAAAGGTCGACCACGGTATTGTTCGATGCCTTACGCATTAGACCGTCAATGACCACAAGTTTGGGTCTCATATAATTCGAGTAGTCTGCTGTTTACGGTAAACCCTCGCGAAATTCGATTTTATCACCGTACTCTGAATACACGGACTGCCACTCTGAGTAATAAAAAAGTATATGCTCGAACGGGACATCCGTTATTTCGCGCATCTATTTAAATAATTTTTGACGAAATATGTTTTACCACAGCCTGTAGGACCGCCGATCCCGGCTGTCCATGGATGTTTGCAACGCGTATCCATATCGATGAGTGTATATCAAAACCAATCAGCTGACTTTTCAATAAGCTCATAGCGCGACGGCGGCGGCGGCGGCCCCGCGGCATCAGCTTTTTTCACTGCCTTGACGAGCTGATAAGGTGCGGGGCCGCCGCCGCCATGATGCCGTGCGTGCTTGAAAGCGCGAAAAACCCATCGGCCGATCTCATTTTGCCACACTCCTGCGAACGATACAGATGCCACGTGCATTTATCGGCGACCCCGAGTTATTACACGAGCCTACACCTACATCATCCTCCACACCGCAGCGGCGTCTCATTTTATCACGCAATAGTGATAGCAGCAGCAGCAGCAGCAGCAGTAGCAACAACGAGGCCGAAAAAGCACACGCAAAGAGAAATGCAATGCTCACGGTGGACAACGACATCATCGAGGGGCGGACGGGAAGGAAAAAGCGGACGAACAATTGCAAAACATCGCACAAGTAGAGAGCCAGCGATACCCCAGCGAATATCAGTCCTCAGCACAGTTAGCAAAAAAAAAGAAAAAAGAATCGATTTAACTGGTCATCGTTAAAATTTTGAAAATCCTTATAAAAATCTACTATGAAAAAATGTTTTACCATAGCTCGAGATACAGCATTCATATAACATGCGTCGTCTCGTGCGACGGTGATTTCACCGTCGTACGTACAACGTGAGTATTATAAACTATGTATGGCAAGCTTGTTTAGCTGATCTTCGCTCGATAGCTACGTACAACAATGGGTACACGTATCTACTTGTTATCGATGTGTGAGGAAATACGCGTGGGTGGAGGCTTTGCGTGACAAAACGAGCACAAACGTGGCCCGTGGTCTTACAGGTATTCGCGCACGCAGTAACAATCGTCGCCCGAGCAATTGCAAACTGATCAAGTCAAAGAATTATTCGGGACTCCATTTCAGCACATTCACAAGAAAAAGAACATCATCTTTCGGGCTGCTCGTCATTCCAATATATAAGCCTCGATTGCCAAACGCTTTAATCGCACAATAAACGAGCGAATATGGCGTTTCTTTACATAAACGCGAAATACGAGTTGCATTGGTATTTTACAATTTTTTTTATATGCTTATAATCACATTAGACACAGCGGAACGCGTATTTCTCCAAGCGAGGTGACCGTAGAAAATGCCACTAAAGCCCGAGAAAATTTAGCGCGGCATTGCGAGTGTAACGCGAAAAAAAATAAAAAGTCTAAATACTGTGTCGGTAACTCGGTACTGTAACGGTATTTAGCGTTAAAATTAAATTTAATTACCCTGAAGGGGTTCAGTTCGGACTCGAGCAGGGAGGATATTAATGTAGGCTTCAATAGTAGGTAGAAGTACCGTTTATTTCATAAAACATAATATTAATTGTTGCGGTACATGAGAAAAAAAAATGAAATTTAGTTGTTCTGCTTCGAAATATCTTTCTGGTATTTCTGGCTACCACGCGCCTTACAAACGGTTATTCCCGGGCTCTTGCATGCCTCTATAATCGTGTACGCTGAGATGGTGAATTAAAAAATGTGTTATGATACGATTCGCTTCAAAGTGAAATTATGAGTGTTGATCGATAATTCGTATGACCTGCCGTGTTCGTGAGATAATTTATCCAAGCACGCGTACTGTTGGTAAGTTGCCGGTGCCTGCCCGTGAAGCTCTGACAGTCCTTAGATCCCTCTTTAGTCGATCAATATACGCTTCCTACGTGACGGGACCGTTGTTGGAAGTAGAGCTGCCGCCTGGTATCCCCGTGGCGGCCTACCCGCTCAGTCACCTGACCGCCGCTGTAGTCCGGCGTCAGCGAGCTGCGCTTGGAGTGCATGCGCAGAGGTTGTGTATAGCACGGCTTCGTAGAATTTAGTGTAATTTTATATTTTCCCTCCGATACCGTAATAGTCGATCCTACTTATTATTCTATATCCCTATGCTATCGTGGTGTGCATCCTGTTATTTATTTTAAATGCTCGATTGACTGTCTTCTCTTGGTTTCGCTGAATAGAATAACTTGCCGGATCGTCTATCCTCGGCTAGCAGAGTAAATCCGCTTTGTCGTTATTTTTGTGGCTGTACGGCTTGGCTGGACTCGGAGCGCAGCATAGGCTCAGCTGCTATCCGTCTAGTGTGGGTCTGACGTCACAGCTGGGTCTCTTGTATACCAGCGTGGCAGCAGACTGTTGATGGCTCATCTGGTCTTCCTTCCTGGTGGATAGCGTCTACATTAGCGGGATCTGTGAAAAAAACTGCTCCACGAATGCCAAACTTCCGGTGGTTTTATACTGGCATCTCTTCCGTTCACCCTATGTTTTTGATATTTCTATTTATATATGGTGGCGGTCCTTTAGCCCACCTCCTGTAGCCCATAGATAGCCTTGGTCCTTTTAAAAATCCATCGTTTCTCTTTAACGATGGTCTTTAATTTTCACTGGTATCAGATGACGCTTCCCTAGTCGTGCTTTTCTGACCGAATATCGGGACTTTGCTTCCAACGCACAGTGGTCCCAAATCCCAAAAAGCTGGCCAAAAGTCGAAAAAAAAATCTAGGGACTTAGAATGGTTAGAATAGTTGTAGTGGTATATCTAATTTATATTATGACCGTTAAAAAGGGGGAAGGGTCATTACCTGACTGGGGTACGCATTTCGTTCGTGAGCGTCGGGCGTGGCACATTGTTCACTCGTCGCGCGTCGAAACTAACACGGAGTTCAGACGCGTGTAGAATGATCAAAAGTTAACCGATTTGGATTCTGCAAAATGGATTCTCCCCCAGAAAATAAGTACAATTTGAATGTGTTACTCGGAATTATTATTAACAATGTATAAAAAAGTAAGTCATTAATAAACGTTGTGGTATTTTTCTTGGTCCCATTCTGAAAAGTCGTATTAGAAAAAGCAATTAGTCAAAACCCTTGTCGACCCCGGCTCTTTAACCAAATGAAAATTGTTGCTTAGACATTCCTTCAAAAATTAGCTGCGACTAGCTGCGACTTTACTTTCGGTGATGATTTTTGTGCGATGATGCGTGCATTTTCTGCTGTTTTTTTGTAATTTTCGCGTCTGAAGATTTTCTATTAATGTTATTTTTCTATTTTTTTCAGAACCTCCTCGTAACACAAAAGAAATTTCTTCTACGAGAAAGGAAATTTTCAAATTTGTGAAATCGGTATTGAACGAAAATATCAACATGGTCACTGACATTATTGAAACGGAAGTGTCAAAAAAATTGAAGCAACGATACATTTTGCCGAAGAGTCTGAAAGATGCCATGGGTAGATTGGTATCGGAATTGAAAAAGAGGTGGCAACAGGTCTGCAGGAAGGAAACCAAATTTTTCCAAAAATTCGACGAGTGGCTCAACGTTCCTGTGTCTTTCACAATTGAAAATGAAGGTTCGATGACTTCCACGGAAAACACTGTGGGGCATCCTCCCACAGAAAAGACAATGGGACGTCCTTCCACAAGCTTGGAAGGTATGAGTGATCGGTCAAATCGGAGGAGGACAGAAAAGGTTCGAAAAGAACATACCGTCGAGGAATTAGCCTACGCTACACAAATGAGTCTCCGGGCGTCTGGAAATTGACAAGCTTCAAAGGTAATTAGCGATGTCACAGAAGGCAGCCCATCGAAAGCATCACAGTACCGGAAATCTATAGAACGCGTAACAGAAGATGTGCAGTCAGGCAACGAAGCATTATCACTTGTAGTAGAAGGTAAAATGACCAAAAGTCAATACCAATTAATACGTTCTGTAAGTGTGCGAAAAAACTGTAGGTTATACCTGCCTTATAAATGTGTATTGGATGCTAAAAAAAAGTGTTACCCTGAAAAATCAGAAATTTGTGTAACTGAAAGTGGAGCCACTGTTGGCATTGCTGAATCATACAGCTGAAAGAATATTAATTGTACAATCAGACGTTAATAAAAGTCTTCCTGAAAACAAAGTTGGCAATTTAGAATTAATATGCATGTCGGGATGCGATGGCACTTCTGGTCAAAGTACTTACAAACAAAACTTTATCGATGGAGACGGCAAAAAATCGGATGCCAATATTTTCTTTATTTCACTTGTTCCCTTGCAAGTGTTTGATAAAGTCAATCCACACGTGATTATTTAGAAAAATCCACGTCCTTCGTCGCCAAGATTTTGTCGCCCAATTAAAATTCAATTCTTGCACGAAACTGCCGAAGCAACTAGGGCAGAAGTTGATTGTATCGAAGCGCAAGTAAGAAACCTTGTGCCCTTTTAAACAGTAACGGGCGGCAAACAAGTTAACATCGATTTCAAACTTGTGTTGACAATGATAGATGGTAAAGTTTGTAATTCTTTTACGTATACATCGTCAACTATGCGTTCCTACCTTTGTGGTGCTACGTCCAAAGAATTTAATGATATCGACAACATGCTGCCAAGACCGATTAATGAAGATAGCTTTGAATTCGGAATATCATCGCTGCATGCTTGGATACGTTTTTTTGAATGTTGCTTGCATGTAGCTTACAAATTGGAATCACAAACGTGGAGAGGGCGCAAAGGAGAAAAAAAAAATGTTGATAGAAGAAAAAAAAGTATATAACAAGGCTTCCGTGACAGATTAGGGCTTCTTGTTGGTCAACCAAAGCCAAGCTATTGAAGTTCAAATGACGGAAATACAGCTCGGAGTTTTTTCGAAAATTCTGAAATTTCTGCTTCAATAACGGGAATTGATGAAGAATTGATAAAGCGATTCCATGTTGTATTGCAGGTAATTTCTTGCGGTTTCGAAATCAATGTACCCAAATTTCGTCAATACACTGAAGATACTGCACGAAAATTTGTCAAACTCTATCCATTGTACTTCATGCCAACAACAGTACACAACATTCTTATCCACGGTCACGGAATTGTGGAATCTTCGATACTTCTTATCGGACAAATGTCTGAAGAAGCCCAGGAATCATGTAACAAGTACATCAAAAGATTCCGAGAAGATTTTTCACGAAAATGTGACCGCATCCAAAACATGGAAGACATTTTTTGCAGACATTTAGTAACGTCAGATCCAATAAAGTTTGCGAAAACTTCCTCTCAAGAAACTAAGATCGTTATCCCCATACGCGGTTGAACTATTGATTCCACCTGCAGTTCCAGAATCAAGTCAGAATTCTTCAACGAATACAAGCGATGCATCTGACGATGATGACTAATTAGAGGACAGCGATTAATTGTAAGACATGCTAAAATTATATCGATTAGAATTGAAAGAATGTAAGAAATATAATGTAAATATAGTAAAATATAATATAATGAATGTTCATTGTCATCATAATAATGATCAATTACTTTATTCAAATCCTGTTCTTCCCGAATCTTTAAATGTCAACTATCATTACATTTTCCATTAAATTTATTCACAATCATAATTGCATAAAATATTGACAATTGTTTTTGAAGAAATTTTCCTACGATTCATAGAATACTAACATTTAGGCAAACATCGTTGTTGAAACAATACATTGATTGGAATACAGAGCTAAGAAAACAATCGAATAATGATTTCCAGAAAAATGTTTACAAACTGATGAGTAATGCAATCGGTAAAACGATGGAGAATGTTAGAAACCATCAAGATGTGAAGCTTGTGACAAAGTGGGACGGGCGATGTGGAGCGAGAGCGCTTATTGCGAAACCAACTTTTCACAGCTGTACCATATTTGACAACGATATGGCAATCATAGAATAAAGTAGATCGACAGTTAAATTTAATAAACCAATATACGCAGGATTCACGATTCTCGATGCATCTAAAGCATATATCTATGATTTTCACTAAAACTACTGTATATAAAAAATGTGTTCGGTGTGAAAGCAAAGTTAGTGTACACGGACACCGATAGTCTTATATAATATATCACATCACTGTTCCTGATATATTTAAAGTAATGAAGTTAGATCTACATAAATTTGATACCTCCGACTGTCCCACGAACAATGCATATGAAATGCCACTACCAAATAAGAAGGTTTTAGGGCTCATGACAGACGAAAATAATGGTAAAATTATGAGTGAATTTGGGGTCTCCGAGCCAAACTATATTCCTACAGAGTTCAGGGTACAGTAGATAAAAAACATGCGAAAGGTGTAAAGACATCAACCGTAAAAACAATCATGATCAATGATTACAAAGAATGTCTTTTTCAATATAAAACATAAGTTAAATATCAGCGTTTAATCCGTAGTCGAGACCATAATGTAAAGATAATCGTCCGGGATAAATTAGCGTTAAGTTGGAGCGATGACAAAAGGATGTTACGTCCTGGCTATACACTTACCCTTCCATGGGGTTATGAATTCTAGGAATGATCTTCCACAATGTGGAAAACCTCAAGTGCAGAGTATAGCATGAATGGAAAAAAGAATGAATTAATGAATTTTGGAATATATATATTTTTTAATTTTGATATACATATAAATATATATATTGTAAATAAAATTATTGTTCTATAACATATATCTAGAGTTTGTGTAGATTCCTTCCTCCCCGCTTCTCCTCCTCCTCCTCTTCGTCCTCCCACTCTCTTTCAAGAAAATAGCTCAAAGTACTGACATTAGTAACACTCTAGAGGGATGGTACTAGTACTTGAGAGGTGACGAAGTTCAGTTCTTTTTTCGAATGTTCACGAAAAAATCTTCTAAATCAATATGTATTTTAGTTATTGAAGTGTTTACGTTCTTTTAGTGTTTCTGCTTAAACACGTCTCTTAATCGGCGGTGGTCAAGGTCGAGAGTTGATATGGTGCGGTTTATGTCCCGCTTGGTCATTTTGTGGAAATTGTGAGGCGTTTTATCCGCAGCGATAAAAGAGGATATTCTCGATGCACACGTCAAAGGTCTATTTTGGAATCGTGATTTACTTGATTCAGTGGTACGAATAATTCGACTGCGCAAATGGCACACATCGCCGGGGTTCGCAAGAATCTTCAGAAGACGAGGTAAATTTTATTATAATAATATTCGACATAATTTTACATGTTGGTCAGTATGTGTCATCATATATGTACATATAAATATATATAAATGATATATTGGGTCTTGGAAAAAGTTCGTGGCGTTTTTCCCGATAGATGGCATCAATTGCAAATAAGTCAGGAAACACAGATCGCAGCGACACCACTAAACGCTAATTGGAAAGGTGACACTTCGAGCGTTACTTTGAGTATATAAACATCGAAATTGGTTATATTGCGCTATATTTTGCAATATTATTACGACAAAGGGAAGAACGCTGCGCAGGCTTGTGGAAAAATTTGTTCTATGTACGGTGAAGGTACTTTATCAAAATCTGCTGCGCGGAAATGGTTCGCTCGTTTTCGTTCTGGTAATTTTGATGTGAAAGTTGAGTCACGCTCTGGTCGTCCAATCACTGAAAAAGTTGATTAAATTCTTGAAAAAGTCCAGCAAGATAAGCATATCAGCAGTGTCGATATTGGTATGGAGCTAGGCATTGACCACCAAACTGTTCTGAACCATTTACACAAAGCTGGCTACAAAAAGAAGCTCGATGTATGAGTTCCTCATGAGTTGAGCGCGAAAAACATGATAGACCGAATTAATATCTGCGATGCGCTGCAATGAAATTGAGCCATTTCTGAAACGTGTCATAACCGGTGATGAAAAATGGATCACATACGAGAATCGGAAGCCTCAAAGAACGTGGATAAAAAATGGTGAGCCGTCACAAACATTCGCGAAGCCAGGATTGACGGCGAAAAAGGTGATGCTGTGTGTGTCGTGGGACTGGAAGGGAATCGTCCACCATGAGCTACTACCAGTTGGTCAGACGATTGATTCTCAAATCTGCTGTCGACAACTAGAGAGATTATGCCAAGCAATTGAAAGAAAACGGTCCGAATTAATTAATAGGAAAGGTGTTGTCTTCCATCATAACAACGCCCGACCACACATTTCTTTGATGACCCGTCAAAAATTGCGAGAGCTTGGTTGGAAAGTTTAATGCATCCACCGTATAATCCAGACATAGCACCCTCTGACTATCACTTATTCCGATATCTGCAGAACTCTCTCAATGGGATTAAGCTGCTTTCAAAAGAAGCCGGTGAAAACCATTTGATTCAGTTTTTCAACCAGAAACCACAGAAGTTCTTCACCGATGGCATCATGGTTCTACCCGAAAAATGGC
The DNA here is from genome assembly GCA_963942595.1 of Cylloceria caligata. Taxonomy (NCBI): domain Eukaryota; kingdom Metazoa; phylum Arthropoda; class Insecta; order Hymenoptera; family Ichneumonidae; genus Cylloceria; species Cylloceria caligata. Next base: position 42,520,117 of record OZ012706.1, read on the forward strand.
GTAACATTGTCGATAATGATGGAGCATATTTGGTTTAAAGAAATTCATTTTCACACTCTATTGTCCCACTATACAGACCCAATATATTGTGACGGGATATTTTTGCAACCTGTCACAAAGTCGGAAAAAGCGAGGCTGACCAGGGTTCACCTGCGCGTTCGGCCGAGAGTTTCCCCGAGGCGATCCAACAGGGTCAAAACATGATAACGTGCGAAACGAACTATTCACCACTTGTTTCTTTTGTTCTATTTTTTATAAAACCTTCCCGAGCGGGCGACGGCCTGAGCACGGAATTGCCCGAACACTGATGTTTCGGCGAGAAGAGAGATCCCGAGTCCCCGTCGTCGTTCTGCAGGAAGACCGTAGCCCCGTCTATGACGTTAGCGCTCTCATCGAGAGAACTACACTGAGACCATCCCCGCAGCAACTCTTGGGAACCGGAAGATGCAACGATCTCGGGCGGCCTTTGAATTTTGGCTGCGCTGCGAAGTCTTTGTTTTTCTCATGTTATTCGCTTCAGGCTGCTTCTTCGTACGAGGCATCGAAGCTCTCGCTAGAGCCATTGCTAGCTCTGATTATAACCCCAGTCGAAAGTCCCGTTACCATTCTTTAAATTTTATTGGTGGCTACGATTTGAGGGGAGGAAGTTTATCGGCTCAAACAACGAGTGCCAACGTATTATCGAGGACACTTGCGCCGTATTTTATATAACGAGAACGTGTATACCGGGTCCGCTGCCGTGTCTGCTTGACAAGAACCGACGCCTGCCCCCTCCCCCACCTGCAATTCTGGACCGCTGCGAGATCATTTCTCGAGAGGATCCTGATGCAGCAACTATTTGGTAAGTCCGTCGTTCGTCTCTGGTTTGAGTGTGGGAGCTCCAGTAATTTTGTTGAGAAAACCCGAGCGATATTGTCATGACGGCACGCTGTCGTGCTGGAAATCTAACGTCGTTTATTATAGCGGTCAAACCGCTACCACCCGGTATTTCGAAATTTCAATCACTCGCTTCCCGAGAATCAAAGGGATCGCCGAAGGGGTTCTATCTCTTTGTTAATGTGGAAGATTTATTTATTGTAAATGCGAGCGCGTAAGGAAGTCTGGTGTATTGCGTTCGAGTGTGCGTGTCGTCGATTTTGCAAAGTCAATCGTATTTGTTTTATTTCCCGCGTCAATGCTATTTATCGTATTTATTTTCTTAATCATCTTTATTTCATTTATCGCATGAATTTTATTTCTCGCAGTTATTGAATTTATCTGATTTATTTGATCGATCGCCGTTATTTTATTTATTCTATTTAGTTTCTTTACCGCCATTACTTTTTGCTCTAATTTATTTTATCGATCGCCATTATTTGTTATTCAGCTTATTTATTTTATTTCATACCATTATTTTCCTTATTTTATTTATTTTCTTGATCGCCTTTATTTTATTTATCTTCTTTAATTTCTTTATCGCATCTTTTACTTGTCTAATTAATTCCGTTGCTTGTTTATTCTGTGTGAATTAGTTTCGTCTAAATGTTGTCGCCAGTCCGAGAGCTTTGTGAAATATTTTAAGGAGAATTGAATTGAAGGGAAACCAGCACGTTACCATTTGTCGCAATCCGACCGTGTTTCTGAGAGTACCACTTTGCCTTTCGAATCATCATTTTGTTACTTCTACTGCAATAAATTGTTTCTTATACTTTTGATTCCTTAAAGTGACGAGTGAGATTTACCGTGCGAAGCACCTCGGACTAACCCATCCCCTCTACCAACTACCAAGGCTGCAGCGAAGCCGAGCTGGCCCCTCGTATTCCGCGTGCGAATTAAATTTGTCTCGGGAAATAATTTATTTCCCGGAACTGGCGCCCAGCACGCGCGAGCACGGGCTTTTGTAACCATCCGCTGGAGCTGGAAGCGGTGGAGTTGGCAAAATTAATCACAAATTTGACGCCCAACATGGGGCGTCATTATAAAATAATCTAACAATAGGTGTTTCACTCTCGCTAGCCCAAAAATCTCAACTTGCGCATTTGTTACGTTTTTTTTTTTTTATAAATTATAATTTTGCTTTTTCCTTGTGGATATTTGCACAGGATTCCCGTTGATATTTGTTCAGTTATCGCTTGTACGTTTACTGTCTGATTTATGGGTCGTCGTGGTTCCTATGTATTACACGAAAAGCAAGGAAAAATATTAAGTCTATTTCTCGGGATATCGCATAAACGAGGTGTCGTCCGGCTAAGCGACAGTGGCTGGTAGTAGTGTCGCGCCTCGACCAATTAGCAAGGTGCGAGGTGTCACACACACAGGTGAGCAGGGCGGTAGGAGCCTCGCTGCGACGCTGTTGACCGGCTAGGCCTACCATTGTCTTGTAAGATCTCGTATCGCGCGCATAAGCATCGTGGCATAAATTGTGTTCTTTCTTTTGTTTGGCATTTCTTTTATCGGCGAGAGTGTGGTATCCCGCTGAGAGGTCAGTACCCGTAACCTCAAGTGAAAAATCGTGGGGATATCTTGTGGTGGGGTAGTAATAATTTATTGTGGTAATGAAAAGTTTAGTTGATGAAAAGAGAAGCCAGCCGTGTGGCAATTGAAAGAAAGGAGAAGTCCAGGAAAGGAAAGGTGGAACGCTACCGTGATTAGTACTTGCGTAGACGCCAGATCCGAGGAGAGGAGTGGAGGACGTGCATCTTATTTAACCGTGTTACTCTTCATTGGGACAACCCAGGCGAATTTTGAGGATATATCAATGACGGTAAGTATATATTTATATTTGCTGTTTTCACTTGCATAAGCAGACATATCCCCAAGATAACCTTGCCAAGTCTCATCCAGACCTCGAATGTTTACACGGCAACGTGTATAATTGCGTTGAGCTGGTTTATGTAGCTCCTCTACTAACGATTCCTTGTGCACGTTCATTATCGCGAACGTTTAGTCTACTATCCAGATTAGAAATAGCCTTAGTGTTTCAAATCGCCAAGTCTTGTATTGTCTCAAGGTTTGCATTTAGAGTTTTAAAAATGTTCTGTATCGCTGCCTCAAGACCTTGAACCAATAGTAGATTACTATCATTCATTTCTTTAGTCTAATCTTATATGATCGAATAGTAGAATATAATCCAATTAGTGTTGGGGCGAAAAAGTTAGTATAAAAATTGGTTTCATATGATGAAGCCTAATTAGTACCACTTAAGATGGACTTCATTATCGATGTAACACTTCTCTTCGAACCACCTTGTGCGTGGGCCACCTTACCGGCGAAATATAAGATTATCAATTGGCAACTCGAACGCAACTTTCATGGAATATCTTGGAGCTCTGGCGATATACCATACGAATCAGCTACAACAAAAGTTCGAGCTATCTTAAAAAATGCTACAAACATTTTTGTGAAAGGCTTAGAGAAAAAAGAGGGGACGCGAGCTTATTGGATGCATCATCATCATCATCATCAGCGTAACGCTAATATGGATCTCAAGACAGAAAGGTATCGCAGGCCATGAAAGAGAAGACGAGATGGCCAGGAGGGTGGTAGGAACTCTATTTCCGGGACCGGAGCCTGTGGTTGGAATGGCAGGCTAAGCAAAGGCGACGTAGCCGGATGGATAGAGGTACATCACCGAAACCTATTCAGGACAACGTCAGGAATGAGGCAGACGAAAGTGCTCATTGACGGTCTGAACAGAAAAATCACGAACCAACTCATCCGGTTAAGCGAAAAAGTCATAAGACTAGCGGTAAGCATATTGACGGGACACTGTAATCTTCGGAAGCACATACTGGATATCGAGGATAGTAGTATGTGCAAGATGTGTGAAGTGGATGGGGAGACGTTTCATGTGATATATATCTCGGAACGGCACAGTTTTTTTTTGCCTATATCTCGGCTACATTGCCTATACCGGAAAAATAGTTTTTATAAAAAATTAATCTTATTAAATTTACTATAAAAAATGTATCATACAGATTTTAGATCATCGCACTAGTTGAGTCGTAATCTAGCGTTGAATATACAAAACAAAAAGTCTTCCTTGTTGCCCAGGTCATTCTATCGGACCTCTTAACATTTTGTCCCCTTCGTCCGTTGTAAAAATCATTAATAAATGAAGTATCATTAAATATACAAAAATTGTGTCAATATTTCTTAAATATATTAATGTGAATTCAGTGGTGGTGGATTATCCGGGCCTCTCCAGAACTTTCTCTATCCATATTTTCATTTCTGCTCGAGTGTAGACACTCGTTCTCTTGACAATATCCACAAATGGCTGCGCATTTTATCCCTGCTTCCCGACAGTTACAATATGAGGTTACAGTTCTTAGAGTTGCATGAAAATAATGACCGTACAGAATCCGAAGCAGGAGGCTTTAGTGTTCAAATTGATTCAAGAAAATCATGCGCTCCTGTCCAACTCCAAAGTTCAAGTGGTTTTTTATGTCCATATTACTTCTGGACTTGATGAAAAGCACGAAATGAATGTTGTCGAGTAGCTGCAGCCATAGGGGGCAACGATGCTAGATTCGTCTTATTTTTGAACGCGAACTTCTTGAACATTTCATAACGATGTCGGTTTAAAGACATCTCACTCATAGGTGCATTGTATATACAATAGCTAAGAAAAAGCGTTCTCCAGCGATAGCGATTTCTTCGTGGGTGGAATTAGCATCGTTCAAAGATTTCACGATATCTCGCAAATCATCTTGTTTATTTAACAATTTCAAACATATTCGTTTGCCTTTTTCGAAGAGTCAGGATGTAGTGTCACACCCAGTGAATGCGTGTGCAAATAACATCGTATCCTGAAGTCTGTCACGCGATTGCAGATTACGCGAAGAGTATATGTATTTTTCGGTCAGTTTTTCTTTTCCCTGGTTTTGTAACCTGAATATTTCTTTCTCGTGAGGCCAAAGCGGTTAATAAAACGAGAACATCTACGTTTTCGCCAACCATGATAACTTTTGCAGAAGAAAATAGTTCAATGGCTGTCGAGACGATACGGGTGTCAGCGTCTTTAGCTTGTTTAACCTTAAGTCCTTCATTTTTAAGTCTCTCCGACAACATTGATATTAATCGGAATTTGTTTTTGTCGTTTTACTAAAACTTTTCTTGGGTGATAGTGGTGAGCATAGTAGCATCGAAGAGTATTTCAGTGCTTAAATGCTTCATATATCGACGACCTTTCTCAGTTATTTTATTGATGTTCGTGGCATCGGTATAGCCGTCAAAAACGATTACGGATACGGCTCCAAAATTTCGTTCCAGGTAAATTAGGTATGCATTGCAAATGGACTCATATATCTGATTTTGATGCCATACTACACGATATAGGACAAATCCTCCATCGATGACATAAGTACTGTCCATGTGATTGAGATTTTTTTGAGACTGTTTGGAGATATTACACAATGCAGACTTCGTGGTTTTCCGCAGTCCCGCTTCATTAGACGGAGCGAGAGGAAATGGAGCCAATTTGTATTCCAGGTATGCGGCTAGTTTGACATCATATTGTTTAGCAATTGCAATTCGTTGTAAAAGCATTAACGGATCGATAGGCACTTCCACTTCATAAAACTTTATTGCAGGATTAATTATCGCCTACTGACGAACTCTGTTTTTTCGCTTCACTTTTACTTCCTTGGAATTTTCTGCAACAATTACCTTGTTTGTTTTATTTCGACTTTTGATGCATCGTGACACTTTATTTTATCATCGCCGCTCAACCCAGTACTTGTTGACATTATTTTATTGCAACTCTGAAACGGATCGAAGGAGACAAGTCAATCTTCCAATTCGCTTTACGTCTTGGTCATATCTTTCTATTCGGGATTCTCTCGAATCATCATGCTGCTCACTACGAATGAAAGCTAGTCCAGAATATTCCTCTAGAGTTTCGCAGATTTGATGAAGAGCAAGCATTGCCAACATTAATTTACCGAGTACACTATCGGTGAATCCTTGACGCGTAATGTCGCGGACGACTTTCATAATCCGCATAACATTCTACTCAATCACCATGTCTGACCAGGTTCCTGACCAAAATGAATATGTGCGCCTTATCATGAAGTAACCGGTGTCCACGAATTTGCGATATTCATCGATTTCCATATGAGACTGCAGATTTAACATATCTTGTACGTATATGTGACATGCTTTAGCGTATGGAAAGACAACGCTCGCGTGAAAGAATAGAAGCATTTGCTGAATAGTTTACAAATGAACGCTCTAGTTACCTCCTCTTTTGATTTGTATACATTGCTTAATTAAAGCAATCATATGGAAATATTGAATCCATCATTTTGCAGTCGGACTATTTTTTCCATTTCCTGCGGCTGCATTAATTTTTTCGCAAATTTCTTGAATCGTAATCTTTTCAGTAATTGTTGCTATACGATCCCCCGACTAGTAATTGAAATCGCGCAAGATATTTTTGATGGCCTCACGTTTTGCGTTGTCAAAATCTACGTCTTTCAAAATAGTTTTCGCGAGAGCCAATTGCGATAACCAGTATCCCTTAATCACTCGTGCGTAAGCATGACCCAGTAAAATTTAATCGACCAACAATTGAGTGTAAATTATACTCAAGAACTCCTTCAAACCACTTCACGCCATGATATATTCTATACAGCCGAGGAAGGGCACAAGAAGATAAAAACCTCCGAGACTTATGACGACATTAGACAAGTCTGAATCTTGACCCACTTCAAATACTTTGCCTCTTTCACGTAAAGAGGTTAATCAGACGAGATGAAAGTAGTATTCAAACTTTATGTCCGAGTTTTCTGAACAGCCCTACATAACGCAGTGTACAATATATAGTGTCGTAGTAAGTAAGTGGTGGCTTCACGAAAGGAAAACACACTATTTTCGTTTGGTCGAAATTTAATTCAGCTGATAAAATCTCCATAAACCCCCTCCAGGCAGGGATATTTGTGAATTCGAAAAACTTTCCAAATATCCAAAGTATGTCGGAAATTGCTGGCATCGGCACATTTCCATCAGAAGATTCCAAGCATGGCAAAGCTTCAATCATAATATTTTTCAACCCTTTTCCATTCAGGATCTCAAATGTTTTTAACGGTATAACACCTCGGTTTCCTATACTCGACGCTCATGCTTTTGTGATTTCAGACACATTTGTCGTTTCTCTTTCTAGCCACTTGCAATACGCTTTCTTTGACAAATTGTCTTCTAACACTTTGTACTTTGACACGTTTGTCGGCATGCATTTTCTTCGCTTTTTTATAAAATATTGAATCTATTATTTTTGCGCAATAGAAACACGCGTTTTTGAATTCGAAACTTGGGACGCACGCCCTAAACATTGTTTATATCCGTGAATAAACGGATACTGTTTGATCAGCGATTGATTTTTTAATACCAATGATGCTTTTTTCTCGAGTGTATTCTCTTCAACACGAAACATGTACAGTAACCGTCTGAGGCCCATCCACTTTTGCATATTTACCATCACCTCTCCTCTTACTTGATTTTTTAAGATTAGCAAGTACTTTCTGTTTAACACTCATAGTTTCATTAGACGTCCTCGTCGCAGAGAAAACATTTTCCGTCGATAGCCAGTCTCAAACGGGCATTCCAAAGATCAGTGTTGCGCAACGTTCCGCTTCAAACTAAGAAAGAACATAAGAAAGCGGACCCTGAATGCGTTCTGACCTGCTCGGGTCGCGCCATAGAACGTTTTTTGTCTATTTCTTTGTCGATTCAGAAGATGCGACTACAATTCAGCCAGTTCCTCCTTGCGCAGGAACTATCCTGTCATACCATTAGAGAAAATACAATATTTCATTAATTTAATATAAAATCTCCTTTTTCGCGGACACGATTATATAAGCGTGCGTGAGCCCGGGTCGACCTTTTTGTAAGGTGCATAATCACCCAGAATTATTAAAAAGGAGTCCATTCAAATATTATTAATAATAATCAATATTCAGATCTGTATAATTTATTAGATTTGTGAAATAAACCCTCCTTTTACCCAATACTGAAGCCTGTATTAATTTCCCCCCTGCTCGAGCCCGAACTGAAACCCTTTCAAGGTAATGATAACGTTAAATACTGTTACAGTAGAGACTATTTTATATCATGCAATGCGTCTTATTGTTGCAGTAACCTCCATTATTAAGGCGTAATTTATTATTAATAGTTCTATCGAGGGAAAAACTTATTTCATGTTACATGTACAAGTAGAGTTTATGCGAATAGAAAATGAAGTGTAACGACTCACCTATGATAACCTAAAATTTGATATATTCTCTATTTCCATACTGGACTCAATTTTATCAATCGGCCAGTGTTGTAGTTATTAGAACATGATGGTTGTCTCTCATTCATCATGTATGTTAACGGCCAGTCATCCAGTGCAGCCTGAAACGCTCAGCACAGCTCGGAATAAGCCGAGCACACGCAAACAGCGCCGATGAGACTGCGCATGAGCGCCGTGGTCCGCGCAATAAGAAGCCAAGAAGGCACCGGGTCGGGAGTTGGCAACGGTATCCGAGATGGATAAGACGCGCCCAAGGATAAGACATGCGATACTAAGCTACGGCCAACCGCCATTACGCTTCGATCCACGCGCTCGGGAAAGTCCATATATTCACTCTGTACTATTTTACTCGTTCGCGCTGAGTTACTATCATTCAATATATTTGCATATTCTGTATTCTTTACTACGTGATTGCCTACGTGATTGTTTCTCGACCAAGCCGAACTCTCTGCAAGCCATCCACGTCGACGCTTGGGCTCTGCATTGGGCGTGGGGAAGGTGGCTCAGCTTGACGGTAAAACTTGGGAGTGATGTAGAGCGAGAATTTCCTCCCATTCGAAACGAGATGCACGGACCCGTCATATAACATATCAGAAGTTGGATGGCCTGAATAAACGGCCATTATCCGCGTTGGCGGTGAAACGCCACGCGGATAGAAAACGTTCTGAGCGACTCGGTGAATGGCCATAGTTCACGACGGCAGGGGATGCCACACATATGGCCGGAGCGATGACGATGAAACCGGCAACGAGCCGGACAACGACGTCGAAGAGCCACCCAGCACCATGAAGGTAACCGGACCGTGAGCGCAACACCCAATCGGTGCAAGAACCGTAAGTAATCTACAGTATACGACAGAGAAAAGACCAAGCACTGGAATTCACAGTGGGCGTGACTTGTGGTGGGACCCGAACAACGCCCACGCGAGTCATGCTCTCGCGGGACGATACGGGTCTTGTCCGGCACCGCATCCTTATCACGGCTTGCCAGGGCGCGGACTGTGCAAGTGCGTGGAACAATAAATTCGAGAAGTTTAACACGCGATGGACACGGACTAGTAAAAACCCGAATTACGCCTCGAGTGCGCAAATGACTGCGGAAATTGAGGGATGTTTCACGACCGACAGCGATTCGTGCTTCGCGACAAAGTGAGCGCGAAGGAAATTAATTAGAATGGGACAATAGATACGAACGTTGAAACGGGAACGAACTCAACCACGATTATGAAAGGATTTGGGATCGTTGTGTGAGTCTCGAACGCGGAGAGAATCGACAACAGTGCCGCGATCAGTCGATATTTACCGACAGGGGACGCAGATCACTGGAAAGGGCATGTTTCGGGAATAAAATACGCGAAATCCAACGTCTCCAACTCGAACTAGATATTGAACGCCGGACGAGCGCCACGAGGGATCGCGAACGACGCGAAGACCTATACAAACGAACGTGCATAGCAACTCATCAGGCATGTCTTCTCATTGATCCAGGGTAAGAATTGACTTTTATTACGGAAGAGCTCTTTCATAAACTCGATACATCACGCAAGCACTCATCAATTTCGATAATGAGGATTAGTGTAAGACACGTCGCAGACACGTCGGTCACTTTAACTCAACATGTACTCAACTCACACCAGAGGAGCAGGCTTGCGAGGATCATTTTTCGCAATACGCACCAGCAGGATACTACTGGGCGGTACATTGTTTGGCTTCCTCTCACTTCTTCATCTGCAAATCTGGGAAACTCATACTCAAAAGCACATTGGTATCTGCAACACATTATACGGAAAATCTCAAAGGATGCTGAATACGGTCAGCGTTACTCACAATTCATAGACGAATATGAACAACTTGATCACATGGTGAAGGCTTCATCATCATTTGCAAGAGAAACATAATATTATCTGCCTCATCACGGTGTTCTCAGGCCAGACAGAGCCACCACTAAATTACGTGTGGTATTTAATGGCACTAGCTCCACATCATCTGGAAAGTCTCTCAATGGTATCATGCACACTGGCCCTAATCTGCTGCTCAATATTTCGGACGTACTCATTTGAATCCATCACCACACACACATCTTTGCCACTGACTTTAAAAAATGAATCGACAAATTCGGATAGTTCAAGAAGACTGGAATCTTCAACGAATTTTATGGTAGGATGCTCAACTCCACCCAGTGCCATATCACTGAACAATAGTATAGTACAAAGGCTGCTCCTTTTTTGGCAGTCAGAACTCTCATGCAGCTCACCGAAGAGGAAGGTCATCGTTTTCCACTTGCTGTGCCAGCTATCACCTTTGGCAGGTACGTGGATGACATCTTCGGAGGGGCGGATTCTACTTATCAACTTATTGAAATTGCTCAAAAACTCAAGGACTTGTGCATGATGGGCGGGTTTCTACTCGCTAAGTGGCATTCGTCGGACCTCAAGGCCCTTGCTAGTATCTCATCATCACCGTCAAACTCAGCTATCTCAATGGGCGAGTTAAAGACAAAAATTCTTGGTTTGACTTGGCTTCCTCATGAGGACAAGTTCACATGTTCATCTAGGTTCAACTCAACCCAGGAAATTTTCACCAAATGCCTCGTTCTTTCCAAGGTGGCTCAACTCTTTCATCCGCTTGGTTTCGTCTCACTGGTTGTGATCAGATCCAAAATACTTTTACAAGAGCTTTTGGTTTCACAAGCTCAACTGGGATGATCCACTGCCATCCCAGGTCTCAACATGATGGATTGCAATCAGAGAAGATCTCACTTATCTGGCCGGAATCTCAATTCCTCGGTGGTTCAACACATGGAGCAACTCAACAGTGGAATTGCATGGCTTCTCTGATGTATCTCAACTAGTCATGGCTGCAGAGATTTATATCACTCTTAACTCATCATCCACAGGAAAGGTGGCTTCACTTGTCTGCTCAAAAATACGCGTGGCATCGCTCAAGAAGCTCACCATACCATGGCTTGAACTAACAGCTGCACTGTTACTTCCAAAATTGGTTGCATTCGTTCAAGCCACACTCAAGGTCGAAATCTCATCAGCTCACCTATGGACGGACTTGTCGGTAAGTCTCACGTGGATTGAAACTCATCCAGCTCGATGGAACGACTGTGTCCGAAACAGAGTAGATAGATATATGTAGTGTAAGTGGCCGTTACTAATGATCCATGGTATTTACGTGTGCGGCTATGCGTCGGCTATCTCCATGACGATTAGGAGCAATAGAACTCATATTTACGGTTTCGGTCCAAATTGCAGACCATCTTCAAAAATTTTATTTTTAATTGAAACTCTAAATCCATAACACATAATATGTCAACATTAAAAACATAAAAGTGACTTCAGTTTGATATAAGAACATTAATCTTTCGAATATGAATTATGCATTCAACCTCATAAACTACTTATAATTTCAATAAACAACACATATTAATAACTAAGGCAAAAACAAACCTGTGTCAGTAGTTCAATTTTTCCAATTAGTCCTCTGAGACACTTAACATTTATTACAAATGATTTATCTTTTTATTTTCAAACTCATAATTATGACAGATCTTCAATTGTCATTTTATGTAAATGAGTGGTATTTGTTACGTCAATTAAGAAGTGAAATTTTCCACACCGTTGGTAGGCAAGTGTCGAATCTATTGGTCAATGTCAAAATTAAATTATACTATTTTTTTGTGATGTAGTGAAGTCAAAATATCATAAAATTATTACTAATCATAATATTTAAATCAATAAAGTTAATAACATTAATAATAGATTTTAGTTATTCTTATAAAAGATAATTACCATTCATCTTAGTAAATAACAATCTTAAATATTAATTAAAACTTTGCAATAAAAACTTTAGTGAATTTTCTTTGATTAGAGTTAAATCTAACTGTGAATTTCTAATGGCTACATGTTTATAGCTCACCAGACGAGATCTAACTGAGGAGACACCTTCAAAAGACAAACGAAGACCGTTATATATTCTGATATTATAATTATGACATTACGATATCAAACATAACTGATGCTATGAATACATTATTCTGTGCTGTCTTAAATAAATATTGTCAGTATAATTTTGTGGATGCTTGTTAAAATTTTTATTTAGATTACTGAATTGTAAATAACACATAAATTATCTATATCAGTCCTATAATTTACAGATTTCTCATGTTTTTTAATTTAAATCATTTCTAAAATTAACCTTTTGTACAAATTCTGTTCCATATTTAAAATTTTTACGTCATTAAATTAAAAATTATGATTGTAATCCATAACATGCGTTGCCAAAGCAGTGCGCTGTGTGTCAAGGTGTTTCAAACTATTCTTATGTTCATATATTCTAGTTTTCAAATATCTTTTGGTTTGTCGAATATAAAGGGTGGTTAAATTGTAAGGGCCGATGTTGAATGTGAACCACACCTAAACGTCAAGTCTTTTTCTGCATTTCATTTGACATTTCTCAATTTCAGACTAACTCAATTTGAACCATAGAAAGATACACAATCGAGCAACGCGTTAAAGTTATTCAGGCTTATTATGAAAATGGGCGTTCAAATAAAAATGCATATCGTGCACTTCGTGATTTTTTCGGTCAATTTAATCGTCCAAATGTGCGTACAATCGGAGAAATCGTGCAAAAATTTGAGCAAACCGGGTCTGTAGGAGATATTAAAACACCAGTGCATGCTCGTACAGCTCGTACTGCAGAAAATATTGCTGCTGTTCGCGATAGTGTGGCTGAAGAGCCGTCCACCTAAACAATTGCACTTCTCACGCTTGTCGTTGATGAACATTATGCATAAAGACTTGCATTTACACGCTTATAAGGTGCAATTGACTCAAGAACTAAAGCCTCTTGACCATTCCAAACGTCGTCAATGGTCAGAATGGTGGCAAGAAATGGCAACAGTGGATGATCAATTTTCGAAGAAAATCATCTTCAGTGATGAGGCACATTTTCACCTCAGTGGATTCGTCGATAAGCAGAATTGCCGCATTTGGGCGAATCATAATCCAAGAGTGATTGTCGAAAAACTAATGCACCCACAAAGAGTGACTGTTTGGTGCGGTTTATGGGCTGGCGGCATCATCGGGCCGTATTTTTTCCAAAATGAGGCCGGTCAGGCAGTTACTGTGAATGGTGTTCGCTATCGTGAGATGATAACGAACTTTTTATGGCCCGAATTGGAAGATATGGATGTGGGCGATATGTGGTTTCAACAGGACGGTGCCACTTGCCACACAGCTAACGAAACAATGGCTCTTTTGCGCGACAAATTCAATGGCCGTGTTATCTCACGTGGTGGCGATGTCAATTGGCCGCCAAGATCATGTGATTTGACACCGTTGGACTTCTTTCTTTGGGGTTATTTGAAAGAAAAGGTGTACGTCGATAAGCCAGCAACAATTTAAGAGCTAAAGGATGAGATAATTCGGCACATTAACGGCATAGAACCTCAATTATGCCTAAGCGTCATCGAAAATTTGGACCATCGGATGGAGGTGTGCCGCCGAGGTCGCGGCGGTCATTTGGCCGATATTTTATTCCATACATAATTGAACCATACCTTATTATCATAATAAAAAGAATTGACAATAATTTCCTTAATAATTTGTGTTTTATTCAAAATCAACATCGGCCCTTAAAATTTAACCACCCTTTATATAGAGTCACAATCTTCACAGCTTATAGAATAAACCACATTTGATTTCAAGTCTATTGTTATATTATCTTTTGTGGAACCTATAATTGAGGAAATGTTGTGTTTATTATTAGTTACTAGTGAAACATTAAATTCTTTACATAGCGCAAAAAGTCGATAGTAAATGGCTTGGATGTAAAGCAAATTTAGAAGTCTACCCATGTCAAAGGGAGCCTTTTCTATTGGTTTATCCACTGAACAAGTAATATGTGATATTCTTTTGCATATAAGTTTTTCTATTAGGTGTGGTGGATAACAATTCATTATCAATGTTTTTTTAATCAGGTCTAAATTTTGTTTGTGAAAAGATTGATGAGAAAGCTTAATAGCTCTATCCACCAACATGTATACCAGTGCTTTTTTTTGGTGTAGCGGATGATATATGAAAAAATTTATGAATCGTCCAGACCAAGTCGGTTTTCTGTACCAATTTGGCAAATAAACACTAGTATAAAAAGAGCGAAATTGTGCTCTCAAAACCAGTTCTTGTAAAATATTCAACGACACCGGAACAAGCTGAATACTTGTACAGCTCTCCGTTATTTTTCGAATCTCTAGTAAAGAGTAAGTTTAAATTCAGTCTTCGAAATTATCTAGAGTTGCGCGGACCGCCGCGAACTCTCACCACCTTCTCTCCCTTTCACTATAGTGTCGCGCGGACCACCGCGAATTCCTATCCTCCCCCAAAATAAGGGTGTTGCGCGGACCACCGCGAACACCTCTTTTCCTTTCACTCGAACTCCCGGTTGTCAAACAGGAACTCACCATTTACATTTTCTTTATCATTCTCAAACCCTGTGAGGAAGCTCTAGTTATGCTTCCTTCAAATGTAGAACAAAACTTAGTCAGGTTAATTAGAACGAAAATTATAGGAGAAGCAAAAACATCGATACAAGGAGTTAAATTTAATACTTTAAATGAATTAACCAAATATTTAAAAGAATTATATTCTCCCGCAAAATCAGTAAATCAGGTACGACGAGAACTCGGGACGTTAGTACAGTTAGAAAACGAGGATATAATTAAATTTATAAATCGGGTACGCGAAATCGGAAATCATATAATCGAAGCACATAAAAGCAATAACAACGAAGAAATAAGCGACGCAGATAGGACCGCCACGGAGAGCGAATGCATAGAAAGTTTTCTTGACGGGCTTGAACCCGAAATACAAATAAGAATGAAGCCCACTTATGCAACATTGACCGCCGCCGGGACGGACGCTATTAAAGTAGATAGAAAACAGAAGGCCATACGAGTTAAGAAATTCCAAACGCGTAGATAAACCAGCGGCACGTAAGGAAACTGTAGCAGCAATACAGAAAAACATAGTAATCTGCCAAATTTGTAACCGAACGGGCCACGCGGCGGACACGTGTTGGTTTAGGAACCAAGCGGCTGGGCCCTCTCAAGATAAGGGTCGGCCA
This sequence comes from Cylloceria caligata, assembly GCA_963942595.1. Classification (NCBI taxonomy): domain Eukaryota; kingdom Metazoa; phylum Arthropoda; class Insecta; order Hymenoptera; family Ichneumonidae; genus Cylloceria; species Cylloceria caligata. Next base: position 42,535,519 of record OZ012706.1, read on the forward strand.
CCCGCTCAAGCTGTATACAACCCGCGAGACAGACGGACTGAAGATAATAAACAGACCCAAAAATCGTGCCGGTATTGTAAACGCGACGGGCACACTATCGACGAATGTAGAAGACGGGAATATATAAACAAACAGAAAGCGCAGGGAAACTCCAACAGTCTCCCGATAACCGGGGCTCATCCGGAGACACAAACAAAAGCAGCCCTTCGCAAGGCTCTGGTGATAAGCGAAACGCAGCCAGGAGACGAGTCCGACTAGCTAATGTTAATTTAAAACGGCGCTGTCGTCCTCCGACAATTATGATAGAGTCCTCAACTTTACACCCACCAACAACTTTATTAGTTAACACGGGATCCGAGCCAAACCTCATAAAAGAAAAATCGGTCAAACCAGGTGCGATAGTAGATGCAACGGATATTCTCGAGCTACACGGAATAACGACGAATCCAGTAGATACCTTAGGGTCACTCTCTGTAAACTTCTTAGGATGTTCAGTCGTATTCCACATAGTTAAAGAGGATTTCCCCATCGAACAGGCTGGAATACTGGGAAACGAGTTCTACCAGAGATTTAAGACAACGATCGATTATAAGGGACACTGTTTATATTGAAGGGACAGGCGTATTAACTTCACTAGCCCGGAAACGGTAATAATTCCAGCGCGATCAGCTTCAACCTTCTATGTCAGAATAAAAAACGAAGAAATCTCTGAAGGTTACCTCCCTCGCATTAAAATCGGAGATAGCATTTATTTCGGTAAAGCTCTAGTTACGAACCAGCAAGGTATCGCGTATACCCAAGTATACAATACCAGGGAAGAGGAAATCGAAATAATAGTGCCAACTCTGACATTACAAGAATTCGAAGAAAAATCTAAAAACGCAACTTCTAATTCCACAAAATCCTCTCAATCCGACGCGAATTGCCCGACAACCGCGTCAAATAAAAAAAATTATCAAGGAAGTAAGACAATCAGTGAAATTGTCGAACCTTCTAATTCCACAAAATCTTCTACATCCGACGCGAATTGCACGACAACCGCGTCAAATAAAAAATCAAATCAAGGAACTAAGACAATCAGTGAAATTGTCGAACCTTCTAATTCCACAAAATCTTCTAAATCCGACGCGAATTGCACGACAACCGCGTCAAATAAAAAATCAAATTAAGGAAGTAAGACAATCAGTGAAATTGTCGAACCTTCTAATTCCACAAAATCTTCTAAATCCGACGCGAATTGCCCGACAACCGCGTCAAATAAAAAATCAAATCAAGGAAGTAAGACAATCAGTGAAATTGTCGAACCTTCTAATTCCACAAAATCTTCTAAATCCGACGCGAATTGCCCGACAACCGCGTCAAATAAAAAAATTTATCAAGGAAGTAAGACAATCAGTGAGATTGTCGAACCTTCTAATTCCACAAAATCCTCTACATCCGACGCGAATTGCACGACAACCGCGTCAAATAAAAAATATACTCAAGAAAGTAAGGCAACCATCGATGTTGTCGAACCCTCTAAATCTAATAAATCAACAACATCCACTAAACCCGACGTTAGTTGCATGACAATTGCGTCATTAAAAGAAGAGAAAAAGAATCAAATAGAAAAAATAAAGGAACTACTCCGTCTCGATCACCTAAATTCAGAAGAACGCGAAAGTATAAACAAGTTACTCGAAGAAAGTTCGGACCAATATCACATCCCGGGAGATAAATTGGGTGCGACTACCAAGATGGAACATGCCATTACCACAATTGACGATCACCCGATTAATACACGACAATATCGGTATCCCCCAATTCACAAAGACGAAATAACGCGACAAGTGAAAGAACTTTATAACGAAGGAATAGTTAAAACTTCACAATCTCCTTATAACAGTCCAGTGTGGATTGTTCCAAAAAAACCAGACCGCCACGGTAATAAACGATGGAGAATGGTGTTAGACTTTCGAATGCTGAACGAAAAAACAATCGAAGATTCATATCCCCTCCCAAATATAATCGATATTTTAGACCAACTCGATGGAGCGAAATACTTCTCGGTTTTCGATCTCGCATCAGGTTTCCATCAAATAAATCTAAATCCAAAAGATGCACATAAAACAGCTTTCTCTACGCCATTTAGCCATTATGAATTTTCTCGAATGCCATTTGGTTTGAAAAATGCTCCAGCGACGTTCCAGAGACTAATGGACCGCGTATTATGTGGTTTGCAAGGCGCGGAACTTTTCGTCTACTTAGATGACATTGTAATATACGCATCGTCGCTTCGGGAACACGAAATCAAGTATAGGAAGCTAATATCCCGCCTCAAGGAGGCTAATCTAAAGCTACAGCCCGACAAATGTGAATTTCTACGAAAGGAAGTCGCATACTTGGGACATTTAATAACGGAAAACGGAATTAAACCTGATCCAAGCAAAATCGAAGCAGTGGAAGGTTATCCGGCCCCCCGAAACGTTAAGGGAGTAAGGCAATTTTTGGGTTTAACCGGATACTATCGACGTTTCATTAAGGGATTCGCGAAAATCGCTAAACCTCTCACAGATTTGTTAAAAAAGGATACAACATTTTCATGGGGAAGCAGGGAACAGTTAGTTTTTCAATATTTGAAGGGTGCTCTCTGCAAAGAACCTATACTTCAACATCCAGACTTCACTCGACCTTTTCTCGTCACGACGGACGCTTCAGGATACGCCATCGGGGGTATCCTATCTCAAGGGGAAATCGGAAAGGATTTACCCATCGCATACATCTCTCGAACCTTGAACGACGCGGAGAAACGATACGAAACATACGAAAAGGAAGCTTTGGCAATCGTCTACGCGGTCAAACAACTCCATCCATATATATATATGGACGCAAATTCACGGTCGTCACAGACCACAAACCTCTCGTATGGTTTAAAAACTCACAGGATCCAGCGTAGTATCAGATATAGAAAAATCATTGTGTAGTCTCGGCGAACTAGCTAATAAATTACAATTAAAAACAATCAGCATAGCAAAAACAAATGAAGTAGAATCAATAGATTGGAAGATAATTAGAAGTTACCTACACTCTCTAGGTCAATCGACACTTACAAAGATAATAATCTGTACAGGTGTAGTTCAATACGTCGAACAGTCTAAACCAGTGGTTCTTAACCTTGTTGGAGGTACTGACCCCCACCAGTTTCATATGCGCGTTCACCGAACCCTTCCTAATTAGAAAAATAAAACACGATTTACCATTAAAACAAGATTTTCACACAAAAACATAATAATTAATATAGACGATGAGGGTGGGTTGATTTTGACCGCCGCCGAACCCGCGAGACTGACTCACCGAACCCCTGGGGCTCGATCGAACCCAGGTTAAGAACCACTGGTCTAAACGAAGCGAGATTATTAAAAAATTACATTGTTCAGCACTCGGAGGACACAAGGGGGTATCAAAAACATTCAGTAGAATCAGGCACCGTTATTGTTGGGAAAATATAAAAAAGGACATACAGGCATTCGTTAGGAGTTGTTTAGGGTGCCAACTAAAAAAATTAGTTAGAGTTAAAAATCGAAACCCAATGATCATAACGGATACGCCCGGTGTAGCTTTCGATAAGGTTGCAATGGATATCGTAGGTCCTTTAGCTAAAACCAAAGACGAGAATGTTTATATACTAACTATTCAAGACCTGTTGACAAAATACACGTTAGCAATTCCACTACAGGATGCAACAGCAACGACTATAAGTAATGCTTTAGTAAAAAGATTTATTTGCACTTTCGGCGCTCCGAGATCTGTTCTAACAGACCAAGGTAGCAATTTCCTCAGCAAGGTATTAAAGAGTTTAGCCAAACGATTCAAAATTCAACAATATAAAACAACAGCATTTCATCCCCAGTCAAACGGATCCGTTGAAAGATCTCATCATGTATTAGGAGAATATCTTAAACAATTTGCAAACCAAGATCAAGAATGGGACGATTGGTTAGAATTGGCAACCTTTTCATATAATACAAGTACTCACGAAGGTACTCGACATACACCATTCGAACTAGTATTCGGTAGACTAGCAAGACTGCGCGGACCACCGCGAACACCTCTTTTCCTTTCACTCGAACTCCCGGTTGTCAAACAGGAACTCACCATTTACATTTTCTTTATCATTCTCAAACCCCTTCGTAAATTTAAATCTTTAACGATCAAATCACCGAGCCCGTATCCCAGATGAATTAGCCGTAGCTAAGGTCTAAAACAGGGCAATTTCTCATGTTACTTGGACGTAGCAATGTGAATGTTGGAATTCAATTGACTTAGACAAGTCTCTTCTAAATCAACCATCACTAAATTTGATAGTATTGGTGCTAAGGGAGAACCCATTGGTAGTCCGAAAATCTGTTTATAAATGTCATTTTAAAAAGTGAAATATGCTGAAGACATTATGAATTTTATAACCTCAATCACCTCAGTTATAGGAAAAGTATCGGTAAAAAATGTGCTCTTTTCTGTAAGCTATTTATGACTAATTCTACTGGAGCATTTGTGTATAGAGAGACCACGTCAAATGACACTAAACAGTAATCTTGTGGCAATTTTATGTTACATAAATAATCTTTAAGTGAAAAGCTATATTTTACATATGATTTGCACTTTGGTATAAGCTTTGATAAATGTAACTGAATAAAATCTGCAAGCCTATGAGTTGGGCTGTTCATTGATGAAACTATAGGTCGGACAGGATAATTTAGTTTATGAATTTTAGGTAAAGTATATAACCTTGCTAAATTGCAATTTTCAGCTTTAAGGCTTTTAAATGTCAAATCATTAATGAGACATTTATTTTTCCATTTAATTAGAATCAAATTTACTTTATCTTGTGGTATTTTAATAGTATTTTTCCTTTCTACTTTATAAGTGTCATTGTCATGTAATAAAGCTTTTGTCTTATTTATGTAGTCATTCTTTGTCATAATAACTGTTGAATTTCCTTTATCAGCCCTAGTTACTAGTATGTCTGAATGTTGCCTTAAAAACAATTGAGTATCTTTTATTAATTTATTTATTTTCGAATTTATTGTTGGAAGTCTTAAATTATGTAGAATGTGAGTGAATTTACACCTAAGGTTGTCTCGTTTTTGCGCATCAACTAAACTTACAATCTTTGATTCCAATTCATAAATGTTATCATGTATGCATTTTGATATCTCATTTTTATTTGAATATGGAAAGCAAAATTTTCGTCCTAAGGATAAAAAAGTCATGATGTCAGGTGGAATGAAAAAGGTACTGGTATACATGTTGGTGGATAGAGCTATTAAGCTTTCTCATCAATCTTTTCACAAACAAAATTTAGACCTGATTAAAAAAACAATGATAATGAATTGTTATCCACCTCGCCTAATAGAAAAACTTATATGCAAAAGAATATCACATATTACTTGTTCAGTGAATAAACCAATAGAAAAGGCTCCCTTTGACACGGGTAGACTTCTAAATTTGCCTTACATTCAATCCATTTACTATCGACTTTTTGCGCTATGTAAAGAATTTAATGTTTCACTAGTAACTAATAATAAACACAACATTTCCTCAATTATAGGTTCCACAAAAGATAATACAACAATAGACCTGAAATCAAATGTGGTTTATTCTATAAGCTGTGAAGATTGTGACTCTATATATATTGGACAAACCAAAAGATATTTGAACACTAGAATATATGAACATAAGAATAGTTTGAAACACCTTGACACATAGCGCACTGCTTTGGCAACGCATGTTATGGATTACAATCATAATTTTTAATTTAATGACGTAAAAATTTAAAATATGGAACAGAATTTGTACAAAAGGTTAATTTTAGAAATGATTTAAATTAAAAAACATGAGAAATCTGTAAATTAGAGGACTGATATAGATAATTTAAGTGTTATTTACAATTCAGTAATCTAAATAACAATTTTAACAAGCATCCACAAAATTATACTGACAATATTTATTTGAGACAGCACAGTATAATGTTTTTATAACATAAGTTATGTTTGATATCGTAATGTCATAATTATAATATCAAAATATATAACGGTCTTCGTTTGTCTTTTGAAGGTGTCCCCTAAGTTAGTTCTCGTCTGGTGAGCTATAAACATGTAGCCATTAGAAATTCAGGGTTAGATTTAACTCTCATCAAAGAAAATTCACTTAAGTTTTTATTGCAAAGTTTTAATTTATATTTAAGATTGTTATTTACTAAGATGAATAGTAATTATCTTTTATAAGAATAACTAAAATCTATTATTAATGTTATTAACTTTATTGATTTTAATATTATGATTAGTAATAATTTTATGATATTTTGACTTTACTACATCACAAAAAAATAGTATAATTTAATTTTGACATTCACCAATTGATTCGACACTTGCCTACCAACGGTGTGAAAAATTTCACTACTTAATTGACGTAACAAATACCACTCATTTACATAAAATGACAATTGAAGATCTGTCATAATTATGAGTTTTCAAATAAAAAGATAAATCATTTGTAATAAATGTTAAGTGTCTCAGAGGACTAATTGGAAAAATTGAACTACTGACACAGGTTTGTTTTTGTCTTAGTTATTAATATGTGTTATTTATTGAAATTATAAGTACAGGGTGCACCATCTCAATCTGGTCGATGGAAGTATTGAATAACTCTGACAGATTTTAACCGACCAGCATCGTACAACACGTTTCGTATAGGTTATTTCAGTACAATTTCAACCATGTATCGCTATACGCCGAAAGAACGCGCCGAAATAGTTTCGCTTTACATTGAAAATAATCGTTCAGTTGTGTCAACTCAGCGTGCGTATCGTAAAAAATATCGCGGACGTACTGCGCCCAAAGGCGACACTATCCGTCATTTAGCTTCAAATTTCATGGAGCACGGGTCTGTAGCGAATCTCCAACATCAAGCTCGACCGCGTCCAGGTCGTTCAAATGAAAATATCGAAGCTGTTCGACAGAGTGTTGCAGAAAATCCAAATGTCTCATACCGCCGCCGGTCTCAGCAATTAAACATCAGTGGAACCACTTTGAGAAGGATTTTAAAGCAAGATCTTCACATGTTTCCGTACAAAGTGCAGTTGACTCAAAGATTATTGGAAACTGACAAGCCGCGACGCTTGGCTTACGCTAATAACGTTAGTCGAATGAAGGAAGCTGAGCCGGATTTTTGGGAGCGAATTCTGATGACCGACGAGGCTCATTTCACCCTCTCTGGCGCTGTCAACAAACAAAACTGTCGCATGTGGGGCACCGATAATCCTCATATTATTCACGAAACTCCATTGCACGATGAGAAAGTGACAGTTTGGGCCGGTGTTTGCTCAAAAACCACCATTGGACCATTTTTCTTCAGAGCTGGTGAAACTGTTAATGGGGATCGATATCGGTGGATGTTGGCACACTTTGTTTTACCACAAATGCGTGAAAAAGGTCTTAAGGAATTTTGGTTCCAACAAGATGGTGCGACATGTCACACTGCGCGCTCAACAATGGACTATTTGCGTCGGAAGTTCCCAGGACGTGTGATATCGAAGAAAGGTGATATTGACTGGCCACCAAGATCGCCGGATTTGACTGCACCGGACTTCTTCTTGTGGGGATTTTTGAAAAGTAAAGTCTATGCCAACAAGCCGAAGACCATAGAAGAGCTAAGAAATAACATTCGAGCCGAAAACGCAGCGATATCGCCCGAGACGCTGGCAAATACAATGGAAAATGCCGAAAAAAGAGCTCATTTTTGTCTCAGTAATAAAGGCGGACATTTGATCGATGTGGTTTTTGGAAACTAATAAAAATAAATTGTAATGAATCAAATTTAATAAAAAAATACGACTTTGTGAAATCTGTTGAAAATTCTCTAAGTTATTCAATACTTCCATCGACCAGATTGAGATGGCGCACCCTGTAGTTTATAAGGTAGAATGTATAATTCATATTCGAAAGATTAATGTTCTAATATCAAACTGATATCACTTTTTTGTTTTCAATGTTGACATATGTGTTATGAATTTAGATTTTCAATTAAAAATAAAATTTCTGAAGATGGTCTGCAATTTGGACCGAAACGTAAATACGAGTTTTATTGCTCCTAATTGTCATGGAGATAGCCGACGCATAGCCGCACACGTAAATATCACGAAACAGAGTAGCTCAAATTCAGGAACTCACTCCGAATGCTCAATGGCGTCACGTGTCAGGCACAAGCAATCCAGCTGATTGTGCTTCACGGGGTATCTCAACATCTCAATTGGCTTCTCATCAGTTGTGGTGGTCAGGTCCACCATGGATGGTGAAACCTGTTGAATTTTGGCCAACAACATTAACTGATCATAAAGATTTGAGCATTATGGAAGCCCGACATGGGGTAGCTCTCTTCGCTGCAACTCTGACGCCTGAGTACCATTGGAATCTCATTCATCGGTGCTCATTACTCACAAAACGGTGTCATCTCACCTCATTCTGTGTCATGGTAGTGGCCAGAATGAGAAGAAGGTTAAAATCGGTAGGAACAGCTCCACTCACAGCAAAAGAGATGGCTGCAGCAAACGTCTTTTGGACGAAAGCAACACAAGCCGTATTTTTTAAACTCAAATTACAATTGCTGCAGTCAGGCTCTTTTCTTCCACCCTCTCACCCCTTTAGACGACTAATAGCTTTCATCGACCAGGAGGGTGTATTCAAAGTAGGAGGTCGTCTTGGTCAATCAGCACTCACATATGAAGGAAGACATCCTGCCATTCTACCTCGTCACTCTCGACTCTTAACTCTCATTATTGATCAAGCTCATCTGTGGACTCTACACAGAGGCACTCAGCTTAAATTAGCTCAAATACGGCTAACTCATTGGATCGTCGGCGGAAGACCTCCTGTGAAAACTCGTATTTTACATTGCATTATGTGTGCTCGGCAGAGAGGCATCCGGGCTCAACAATTGATGGGTCAGCTCCCACTGTCACGAGTCATACCAACGCGCGCATTCATTCATACCGGAGTTAACGACACCGGCCCTCTACACTCGAAAATTGGAAGGGGCGAGGAAACAAAACACACAAAAGCTGGATCTGCATCCTTGTGTGTCTCGCCACTTCAGCTCTTCATCTCGAGGTAGTCAGTGACTACTTAGCTGACGGCTTTCTCTCAATGTTCAGGAGCTTCTCATCTCGGCGCGGCATTCGTCATATCCTGTATTCTGACTGTGTCACCAACTTTGTTGGCGCTCACAAAGCGATACGTTGTTCAGGAAGGCCTCTCAAATGGGAAGCCGCTATAAAATCTGTGAAATTTCATCTGCGACGAACAGTGCGTGATACAGCACTCACATTTGAGGAGCTCACCACATTGCTGACTCAAATCGAGGCCATACTCAACTCACGGCCTCTGGAACCACTCAGCGATGATCCTGATAACTCATCAGCTCTCACACCTGGACATTTTCTCATCGATAAAGCACTCACGACTGTCCCGGAGCCAACTCTAGAGAATTTAGCGATCTCACGACTCTCAAGATGGCAATTGCTGCAGCAGAAGGTGCAACAATTTTGGCGTCAATGTTCTGTTGATCACTTACAACGGCAGCACTCAATCTCAATTGGCATCGCCCTAACATCATCAAAATCGGCTCGTTAGTTCTACTCACGGATGGGCGCTTTCCTCCGTGCAAGTGGCCACTCTCACGGGTCACAGCGTTTCATCCAGGCAAAGATGGGCTAACCAGGGTGGTCACACTCTGAACTGCTACCATTACTCTCACCAGGCCAATCTCAAAATTAGCTGTCTTGCCCGTCTCATCCAACGCACAACATCAGGAAAATTAATCATCAACCCCGTTGCTGATGGTGGGCGGAAATGTTGGAAAATCAGCTGACATACGGCGATCGATATTCGCCGTGTGTCGACCTGTTGCTGCTGGGTAGTGTGCTGAGCTCGGCTATCACGAAAGTAGCCGAGGCAGAGACTCGCAGGCATGCTGCTTAAGCGAGAGGCTGTCTCTCTCGCTTGACTTCAGGTCCGCACCACGACTGTCTCTCTTGCTTGACTTCAGCGTCGCACAATGACGTTTTTGTAAAGCAGAGCCATGTTGAGAATTGTTGACACTTCTGTGAAAACTCGCTGGCATGATACAATCTTCTGCTCTTACCTCGTATGAGAAATGTGCACGAATAATTGGTGTGGAAATATGCACGCTGAACGACGGTGGGAGTGCCGTGTGCACAATCAAAGAATCCAGAGTGAGGAGCGACGGGTTTGAAATTCAACCCAAATTAACGAAACTGCAGGGCTGGGGAAGTTCAGGCAGCACAAAGGACTCGACATGTGTAGTGATTGCGGACGTCGAAACAGACGGTGTAGCGATGCCAAACACCCCATTTTGCGTGGTGTCAGACAAAATGCAGGGCTACGATGTCATGGGACGCACTTACCATGCACAGCCATGGGTATTCTACACCTAAGGAAAAGGAGATATTCGGATGTTGAGATCTTTCTACCAAAAGATCGATAACGCAGAAATTCAGGCGGCGCTGAATTACACCCCGAGTTGCAACTCACCAAAAATTCCATCTTAACAGTTGGTCGAGAGTGTCGCATAGATTCATGATTCTGAAAACGAGAGATTACCTTCGATTCGTACGACGACCAGTATTTGACCGGATCACGCCGAACGAGTCAGGGCAAACGCTAAGGAGCAAAATCTAGCGAGAAATGGTATTACCGGTTGCTAAAATTCTTTGAATCAATGTACAGGATGACAGGAGGGATTATGTACTCCTTGTGGCAAATCTGGGCGCCGACACCCGAATGGTCAACTCTCAAGATTATTTGCCAAAAAGAGTAATTTACGAATTGCAGCAACTCGAACCAGAAAAATACCGGAAACCAATAACGAACGATCAACTCGAAGTGGGAAAAGGGACTCCTAACAAGGTCATACAAGAGCTCGTAATGCTGCTTAACCGGTACCAAAACTGCATCGGGATGGATATACGCAAAATCGGAAAATCGGGAAAGACGGAAAAAGGAATTATCAAGGAGTGGCGGACTGCAGGAATTGTACAGGAAACAGACTCGCCGAACGCAAGTCCAGTACTGCTTGTGAAAAAAATGGACAATCGCGTTTGGTAGTGGATTTCCGACGATTAAACTTGCGGACCGAACGCGTACATTTTCCTCTGCCGAATGTCGATGACCATATGTCCCAACTGCGTGATACATGGGTTTTCACGGTATTGGACTTGGCCCATTGCTATCTTCAGATACCGCTTAGTAACGAAGCACGTAGGAAAACAGCAATAATAATACCTGATAACACGATGGAATTCACGCGCATGGTGTTTGGGTTAATGAATGGCCCAGCGTACTTCTCAAAAATGATGCAGAAGATGTTGGGACCACTGCGCGACGACATATTGATTCCAGCCAAGGATTGGGATGATATGCGCGATCGAATAACGAAAATGCTCGATACTGTGCGAACGGCAGGACTGACTTTGAACCTGGAGAAATGTAAGTTCCTACAGATGCAAGTTGAATATCTCGGTTTCAGAATTGGCGGGAATTGGAGACAACCCGGTCAAGCGAGACGACAAGCGATACTTGACTACCCCGCACCCACGACGCTGATGGGCGTACGAGAATTCCTGAGTATGGCGGACTTCTTTCGTCGGTTCGTGCCGAAATTAACGCATAAAGCGACTCCTTGATTCGACATGTTGATGAAGCACCAAGAATTCCGGTGGGACGATGCAGCGCAAAAAGCATTCAGTGAATTGAAGCAGGCACTGAGTGACAGGCCAGTGCTCAAGGCGTTTGATGCCACCAAGCCACCGAACTACACACCGATGCGAGTGTGGTCGGATTGGGTGCAATACTGCTACAACAGGACGAAGAATGGAAGTGGAAAATGGTTTACGCATGGAAAAGGAGAACCAGCTCGATCGAACGAAATTATCACTCCTCAAAGCTGGAACTACTCGCCATTTCGTGGGCCATCCCGCCGCTGAGACCACAGTTGTCCAACATTCATTTCAAAATCATTACGGATTGCCAGGCACTTATGCATGTCTGCACTCAGAAAACTCTGAACCCGCAGCTCATAAGGTGGCTAGATTAATTAAGCGAGTATTCATTGGAGATCGTGCATCGACCCGGAGAGCGCATGCAGCACGTGGATGCCCTGAGTAGATCTCCGGCAGACGACGCCAACAACAGTCCCTCAGGAAAAATGAAGACGAGCAACTACCAAATCACCACAGTTGAAGAGGTAATCGCGTTGCTCCAGGAATCAGATGAAAAATTAAAGCGCAAGAAAATGTTACTTCAGACGAAGGACGAAAGGCGGACGCCAAGCGACTCAAGCGTGACCAATGACTACGAATTACGTGACCATCCACTTTACAAGCGGAAAACGGGAAGCTGTTGTTCGTCCTCCCGACAGCAATGAGGAATATGTTGATCATATGCAATCACGATAAACAGGGATATCCCGGGATTGATAGACGGAAATATATCCTCGTGGCAATCGACAATTTAACCAAATATGTCAAGCTCCACGCGGTAAATAATACACGAGTGGAGCCCGTAATACGAGCGCTGGAAAGCCTCGTTAACACTTAAGGAGCGCTGCGAATGCTAATTTCGGATCGCGGCACTTGTTTCACTGCAAACAAATTTGTGGGATGTCAAGTCGAAAGAGTAAACGCCACACTGCTGCCGATGCTGCAGCAAAACTTGCGCGACAAAAACAGGAGGACCTGCGATCGGGACCTGCATTTAATCACTAGAAGGAAGCAATCAGTATACACGGCCAAAGATTCTTCAGGAGGAAGCGCGCCAGCAGATTGAAATCCAGCAACAGAAATGGAAGAAAGACATTAATAAATACCGACGGAAGATAAACTGTCAGCTAGGTGACATCGTCTTCATGACTGCGTCAGCACCCGCTACCGGCCAATCCAGAAAACAAGTTCCAATAAAGTGGTGGGGCACGATGACGGTGCTCCGACAAACGAAACCGGACACCTACCATATCACAGAAACGCATGAAGGACCCGGAGACGGTGTTATGCGAACACTGCACACGTCAGGCAGCTGGGAAGTAGAGGCCATACTTAAAAGAAGACGGTGGTGACGAAAATACAGATACGGATAGCGAAGATAGCGGCACGGACGAAGGCGGCCCAACAGACGATACGCCGCATCAGGTGGACGCATCCACTACGATCCCAGCGCCGCCCAAAATGAGGCGACCCCAGCGAGATCGAGTACGACCAGCACGACTCACCGATTACTGCCTCGAGGATGAAGTAGAGAAGGATAGCGGATGTTAACGGCTAGGCCTCCAGGCAGCCCAAAACGTGCAGCACAGCTCGGAATGAGCCGAGCACGCGCGAACAGTGCCGATGAGACTGCGCATGAGCGCTGTGGTCCGCGCAACAGATAGCCGAGAAGATGCCGGGTCGGGAGTTGGGTACGGTATCTAAGAGGGGTAAGACGCGTCCAAGGCAAGACATGCGATACTGAGCTGCAGCCAACGGCCATTACGCTTCGGTTCACGCGCTCGGGCAAAGTCCATATAATCACTCTGTACTATTTTACCCGTTCGCGCTGAGTTACTATCATTCAATATATTTGCATATTCTGTATTCTTTACTACGTGATTATTTCTCGACCTACCCGATCTCTCCACAGGCTATCCACGTCGATGCTTCGGCCCTACATTGCGCGTGGGGAAGGCCGCTCAATTGAACGGTAAAACGTCGGAGTGACGTAGAGCAAGCAGTCCCTCCCATTCGATACGAGACGTACGGGGCCCTCATGTGAAATGTAATTTAACGACATTCTTAGAGAATACACATTACGATGTGAAAATATGAGATTTGGGTATTGTTTTCACGTAATTACCGAATTCTACAAATTTAATAAATAGTAATTTGGCGATAAATTATTTAAAAACCCAGAATCATTATTTCTAAATTCCTCATTTACCTTTCGCATTTTGTAATTATATTTTCACTACCGAAATGAATATACAAACTGACATATTTTGAGTTCAGCAAATATTTACAAGTAGGTAGAGCCGTAGAGCCGTTTTATGTATACAACCATGTTCTGTGGACGTTATGTCTATAAACTAATCTAAGTACCAGTTTTTATGATTTAACTATAGATGGCGCTTAGGTTCTCTATGTAATGAGTATTCATCGTCCCATAGATATTGCACTCCCCTTTTAATGGTTAAATATAGTCTACGAGACTTTTAATTTTGTTTCCTTGACTGCAGAAAATTGTTCTAGTACATTCGATCGTTTTCTACATATTATACAGACACAGTGCTTAAACCGGATTCCTTCTAATAATCTCTATATTCCCAGACTTCCGGTTCGTCCTGGCGTGGCCGCAACTCCTGCTTCTCAGCCGTCTCTGCGTTCCCGTGGTATCTGTCGGTCGGTCTCCTGTACCGTCGAAGGGTGACGCGTGGGGTGACGGAAGCGCCACATATGTCTGTTCTATCATTAACGGAGTTTTTATGCGTTTTAATCTGAATCATTTCCAAGATAAGACATTTGTATAGATTTTTTTCCTTATTTAAAATATGTATTTGGTTAAAATCAAAATTATGTTTGAAATGCATGACATGAAAGGCTAGAGCTGTGTGATGACAATCAAGATGTGTTAAACTATTTTTATGGTCGTATATTCTCTGTTTTAAGTATCTTTTTTGTTGAGTCAATTATAGAAAGTATGTGTTGAGAAATGAGCTGACGCGCGGCCACTATGACGCCGTGCGGTAGTTCGATACTGCTGGTGCTTCACGGAGCTCGGCTGTCGTGCGTGCAGCTGGGGGCAGCACTTCATGGACACTCAACTCATGCGAGAGACGTCGATATTTCTCTCGCTTGGCAGTAGCGTTGCTCAACGACGCTTTCGAATAACTCAGCCATCTTGCTAATTTTCGCTACTCTCGTGTAACCGCCAAGAACACCAGCGTCTTCTCAGCTTCGGACTTTTCACTGCAATCATCGGACATTCTCACACTCAAAACGTGCTCAACTGGACTCAAATTAAACGGTAATCCGGCACCTTGATAATTTACATCAATTCAATCCAAGTGAAGTGAGAAAAACTCATTTTATGCATCCTCAAATGTCTCACCTCGTAGGGTGCTTTGCAGCGCGGGCTGTTTCACGCTTTCTCTCACTGTATTTATTGGCATACAATTAATCAAATTGTATATGAGGCTCAACATTTACTTTTAATTCAGCTCTCAATTATTTTTATATGTTTTTTTGTAGTTCGAGAAGAAATACAGACCATTTTATCTGTTTACATCTTTCGTTTGGTTAATTCACCCCTGTTATGAGTAAGCACTCATTCTTTTTCAATATATTTCAGTTTAGACAAACATCAGGCCAAGGATTCTCAAACAGTATGTTATAGTTATTGTTAGTTACTAAACAAATTTTAAATTCTTTACATAATCTCAACATTTTATGATGAATGATGTCCACACAGGGGATATACAGGGTGTCCCAGCTACATACACCTCATTACGACGGGTTGCATACTCCTAGGAGCGCGCCCAAGCGCGCATCGAGCCGGTAATACAGAGCGTGACGGTATAATAACTCGCGTATCTTTACAAGAGTTTCAGTACAGCGAGTCGTCACGCTGTCAACCGCTTCGCATAATAACCCGAAAAAACGTCATATTTATAAAATATTTAAATTTTTAAATGTGTGTTTAAATGCTTGAAGATTCAAATGTTTATTTGGATGTTTAAATGTTACAGAACGTTAAAATCTTTGAATATTTAAATGTGTTTAAATTATTGAAGGTTTAAATGTTGAAA
>OZ012706.1:42551603-42634103 GCA_963942595.1 Cylloceria caligata
GGGGTTCATCGGCCGAACGGAGCCACTCTCAGTATTATCTATTGCTAATTTATGCGTCGTCCAGCTGAGGCGCTAGTCGCGGTCATCGAGAGACACCGATTCCCCCAATTGACCGAGTTCGGCTCGCTAAGAGGGAATCACAGTTCACGGGCACGCGTGCCGGCCGGACCTCAGGGCTTTTTCCCGGTTACCGTCGAGCGAACAGGACGTAGTAGCGAATATTATATCGTCCCACTCTACCGTTGGTTTCGACAAAATCGGTTACCACCTATCGTGGGTACCAGGGTATATCCTCCGAAACGACGAGGAGTAAATTGAGGAGAGAATCTTGCGGCCCTACTTTGAGTTTTCCCGGATCTACAAGGAACATCGCTGCAGCATCGCCCCGGTGAGCTCTCTTACTCTTTACGGTCTTTCGTAATTTCTGTTGCCGATCTATATAAATGATAAATGAGAGCCTGGTCGTACCTGCGATTCTGATATACCACGCACAGAGTACTATTCGTATCGAGACAGACTGCGTCGAGTAGAGTGTAACATCGAGATCGTTTGGTGGTTCGAGCCGGGAAGAAGTCACCTCGTTCGTTGTTCTTTTTTTGGTTACTGTTCTGTAGTCATTTTGCTATAAGGCCGCGTGCGTGTTGGTACATCATCCCGTGGTCGGATTGCATTTGAGGGATTTGAATGTCATAGGCCGTGTCGCCGACTTTCAGGAATAATTAACACTTATAGATTTATATTATTGTATTCGTCTTATTTTATTTTATTTATCTCTCTTATTATATTGGACATTATTTTATTTCTGCGAATGCATGCAGTGCGTGCTCGGCCGTCGTCCCGTGTTTGTACTTGATCGCGAGGGATTGGTACGGCTCGAGACGTATCTCGCTTTGACTTTTGTGATCCTTTATCTGGAATAATTTAGGGATTGACATCACGGCTATTTTTAAGTGGGTTATTTAATGAAGGTCTGCCTATTTTATTGAATATAACCGTGGTTCATTTATCGTTATTTTGGTTCACGATACTTTCCCGATTTTGCTGCCTGCAATATGATAGTTGGGAGATTCAAATCATTAAAGGCTTCGCGTACGTGACCTTCCGACGTCCCGTAGTAATATTTGTTGGATGTATGTGGGATTAGTTCGGTGTAGGCCGTATCGCGAGCCGAATTGCGAGGCGACCTGTCAAGTTTACTTTGCCTGGCCGTGTTTTGGTCGTTTCCCGCAACCGGCTGAATATATATCGTGTATGAGAGAGAGAGTGAGAGTCGAGACGAATGCCGGGGTAAAATATACTGACAGAATAATTGAGTTTATGAATTGTTAAAGAGTTAATTTTACGGGATATTTTATTTATATTTTTCTTGGTCATTATTTTCGTTGGAGGACTAGTAGTCCTGGTAATTAACATAAATAAACGATCTGCCGAGTGGCATTTGTAAATCCCGTACCTGCTATGCTGTTGGTGTTATTTATTTATTTTACCGTCTGATGTCATGTTATTAAGGTTCGGTTCTTGACTTTATTTTATTGTTTATTTAAAGTTATCTATTGACTTTATTTTATAGTTGACTTATTTCATTTATTATTATTTATCTGTTTTATTGCCTGACGTCTTTTATTGGTTATTGATTTTATTTGTTTAGATTGATGTTATTTTATTAACGAATCTTATCGTCTAATTTTATGTATGGATTTTATGTACTTCTGACTACCTTGACAGTCCGAACCACCCAATCTGCCTCGAACAGCTGTAGCTAGCCTGGGTTGAGTCTGGCCGAACATCTCGTTATGTTTCCTTCCGGCGCGTAAGCGCTTGGCGCCCATCTCGAAAGAGTAAATTAAAGGAAGGAAAAATAGCTTGGGCCAGCTATAGGTAACGTGGTGCGTTGAGGCACAAATTTACGTTACAGTATATTACTGCAGTCTGAAAGCCAAGCGGCGTGCGTGTCAGTTATATTCTTGTGTGCGTATGTAGTTATTGTTATTAATAAATAATGAACAATGAATTGTGAACGTGATTCAGAGATGATAGTTGAGGATAGTGATGATGGAGTCAGGTAAGTACCAGTGTTATACTGCAGGCATTATACTCTGTTCTTCAATAATGAGAAATACTACATGTACAAATCTAGTTAAAATCAGCTTCAATGTGTTATGTTTTTTGTCAACAAAATCTAATATTACTAGTCTTGTTAAAACACAGGTTATTGCTCGGTTATCTGTATTCGTATATGCGTATGTGTTTACAAAGCCGTGCGCGTCCTCACCTATCTTCACTATTTAAAGTTTAACAAGCTGTGCGCGTCATAATCTCTATATGGGGCATTCTTAGTGAAAATGACCTGTTTTTTCCCTCGTATTTTTTTTCCTTTTACTATGTTGTAGGGCAATATAAAAAAACACTGTTCACAAATTTTTACATTTTTTCCGTCATTAGTTTGGTCACAGATAGCAAAATAGTGATTTTTCAAAAAGGACGTTTTTTTCGGTTTTAAATTTTACAGTAAATTCTTGGATAAAAAACAAAATTTTTCCATATTTTTTCATGATGGACAAGCCCATAGGTAAAGACCTAAAAAAATAATTAGATCTACGGTAATTATGCCGTTTTGTGGCTTTGCCCAAATTTTAACTTTTTTATTTACCAAAAGCTGTATTTAGTCATAAATGTGAGTAAATAGTACAAAAAAGTTGGAAAAATGTCAATTCAAAGTCAATTTACCAGAAAATTCGAAAAATTAAAGAAAAATCGTTGGAAAAAAATTTTTTTATATAGTTTTTCTACTTTTTCCATAATATTCTTCAAACTGAAGACAAAACGCATTTGTGTGCAATGAAAATTCAGTGAATTATAGTTAAAAAGCTGAAATTAGGCAATAATCACTAAACTCGATATTTAATTAAATTAATAATCAATACATTAACTATAAATTTTCCACAAAGAGACAACAAAATAAACATACACATATACATATTTATATATACATATACATACTTTATTTCAATAGCGGAACAACAAAAGCATCGACTACTCAGATAAAACCAACAAGATCAAAAAAAAACAAATGCGCAAATATGTAAAGAATATCGTGAGAGAAAAAAAATACAGGATATAAGAGTACAAAACATCAGTGCACAACAATAAATAAACAAAACATTGAATTATAGCACCAAAATACAGACCATCTTCCAAGGTAACATATCACATTATAAATATTTACATTTACCGTTTATTAATTTTATTTATTAAAGATTATCATCATTATTAGCTGATATATATTTATTAATATTTTTTAAATTATTTTATTTTATTGTTTTATTTTATGTTGATATTATAGCATCTCGACTACAAGTCGTACTGAATATATGAAGGAATATCGACGGAAAAGAAAATTAAAAAATCAAAGTATTCAATTAAATACCTTGCTAGCAAAACATCATTCAGATGCGTAAGTAATTTATTTATCTTTCTACTGTATATTCTCTGTGAAATATGATTTATATTTATTCGATATTTTTTTGTATGGTTATTTTTAGATCTCCCGAGAATTGCAATTCACAAATGCAAATATGTGACCATCCAGAACAAATATGGAAAATCGCTTTAGTTAAAGGAAAGTATTACCTTATCACAACAAACATCGATGTGACTGATGGCTTAGTTAATGGCGCAGTTGGTAAGCTACTTCACCTAGACTTAAATGAAGACAACATCGTTTGCCGAGTTTGACTTCAATTTTGTGGTTCACCAAAAGTTGGTCAAAAAGCAAGAAAAAAAGCTGCTTTACTAGCTATTCAAAGCAAAGTTGGTAATCTTTCTGTGCCTATTGAATTGCGAACATCCAACATTACTATGACAAGGGATAAAAAAGATACTGTTAAACGAAAACACTTTCCTATAATTTCGGCTTGTGCTATGACCATTCATAGGTTACAAGGTAGGACTTTTGATCAAATTGTTTACGAGTATGACAGAACACATCCACAACAACTTGTTTATGTTGCACTCTTTCGTATAACAAGCATCGAAGGTTGATTCATCGTAACATTTGATGATGATGAAACTAAATTTAGATTTCATCATAATCGAGTACAAGCTTCATCAACCGTATCTTTGTTACAAGAGTTCAAGAGGCTGTCGTTAAATAAACTACAAACGGAAGCGCAAACCATCATTGATTTCATTGGTAATAAAAGAAATATCTCATTGTATACTCTCAACGTTCAAAGCCTTCCCAAACAATCGATTGATTTAAATGACTCTGTTACACAAAAAAGCGACATTTTATTACTCTCCGAGACGTGGTTGGACAATAAAGAGGAATGTGAGTGTTACGTCCTGGGTTTTAACGAGTGGACGCAACGACGGAATAATATTTTATTTCCCCCATTTTGAGACAGAATGCGCTGTCTCGGGATTGGGGCACGCTGGTGAGGGGCGTGATTTAAATAAATAATGTTTATTGAAGCACAGAAGCACGTATTAAAACAGTATATATATATTTATAATTTGACACAATCGTAGCATTATTAGACGTTAAAACGGTATTGAAACAATTACCAATAAATGTAATTGTAATAGTCTCTTCATATATACTACACAGTGTTTATTGGGACGCGCACAATATCATTGGTTGCGCGGACAATCACTATTTAAGTATATATTTATAGTTAAACCACTAATATTAAAGTCATATACGAAGATATTAAAAATAAATGATAGGATATAGGTATGATATGACGAGGACCGACCGTCATGGTCAGCCCCCGGAGAAGAACTAACTAATGGATGTAGTGCTGAAAGTAGTGCGACATCAACAATAAAAGATTTGCGGGGCGCAGCGCGTCTTGCCGATGCGCCGCGTCCCGTTGGTCGGCGTGCGAACGCTGACGTTAGCAAAAGGCATCGCAACGCGTCTCGCCGGTCAACGTGGGAACGCCGACCTACGCAAAAATGAGTCAAATATGTTTAAATCATATATGGAAGAAAATTTTTGAATTATACATGTATCGGAAGACCCAGGACGTAACACCTCCCCCGTTTAGTTGGATGCTGTGCTTGGGCTCTGCATCCATGAAGCCGCGGGCGAGCACAACGGGCTGGGTCCACGACTGTTGGATCTTCTTTCTTGACGATTGGATTGGAAGTCTTCGATTGTTGATTGAATTCAGAGTCCTCGTAGAGGAGGAGTAAGCGTTTTTCTTCTGTCTTGATGTTTCTTCTTGATGAGTGAAATTGCCTCGAAGCCCATCGAAGGCCCGTTGAGTGAGCGTTCAGGGTTCGCCGGTGTCGTATGACATTGAATGTCAGGGACGATCCTTTGTCGAAATAACGTCCCCATTGGGTGAGATAATTCCTTCGAAGTCCATCGAAGGCCCGTTGAGTGAGCGTTCAGGGTTCGCCGGTGTCGTATGACATTGAATGTCAGGGACGATCCTTTGTCGAAATAACGTCCCCATTGGGTGAGATAATTCCTTCGAAGTCCATCGAAGGCCCGTTGAGTGAGCGTTCAGGGTTCGCCGGTGTCGTATGACATTGAATGTCAGGGACGATCCTTTGTCGAAATAACGTCCCCATTGGGTGAGATAATTCCTTCGAAGTCCATCGAAGGCCCGTTGAGTGAGCGTTCAGGGTTCGCCGGTGTCGTATGACATTGAATGTCAGGGACGATCCTTTGTCGAAATAACGTCCCCATTGGGTGAGATAATTGTTTCGATACTTTTTGCGTATGGATAAAATGTTTCAGAATTAATCTTGAGCCTATCACCAACGTACATCCCACCGCTGCCACCAAAAATTTTACTCCTGTTACGTCCTGGGTTTTAACGAGTGGACGCAACGACGGAATAATATTTTATTTCCCCCATTTTGAGACAGAATGCGCTGCCTCGGGATTGGGGCACGCTGGTGAGGGGCGTGATTTAAATAAATAATGTTTATTGAAGCACAGAAGCACGTATTAAAACAGTATATATATATTTATAATTTAACACAATCGTAGCATTATTAGACGTTAAAACGGTATTGAAACAATTACCAATAAATGTAATTGTAATAGTCTCTTGATATATACTACACAGTGTTTATTGGGACGCGCACAATATCATTGGTTGCGCGGACAATCACTATTTAAGTATATATTTATAGTTAAACCACTAATATTAAAGTCATATACGAAGATATTAAAAATAAATGATAGGATATAGGTATGACATGACGAGGACCGACCGTCATGGTCAGCCCCCGGAGAAGAACTAACTAATGGATGTAGTGCTGAAAGTAGTGCGACATCAACAATAAAAGATTTGCGGGTGCAGCGCGTCTTGCCGATGCGCCGCGTCCCGTTGGTCGGCGTGCGAACGCTGACGTTAGCAAAAGGCATCGCAACGCGTCTCGCCGGTCAACGTGGGAACGCCGGCCTACGCAAAAATGAGTCAAATATGTTTAAATCATATATGGAAGAAAATTTTTAAATTATACATGTATTGGAAGACCCAGGACGTAACAGTGAGGTACCAAATTTTAATTGTATTACTCACTTTAATCGTGATTCTGTTCCGTCAGGTAGAGTTGCAATATATCAAAACAAAAGTGATACGGCTAATGTTGTAACACCAAATATGGAGGTAATAATGAACAATATTCGAAACTAGTACGTAAGATCTACAATTGTGGCAGATTTATGTGCAGCAGAGTGTGTCATGGAAAACGGTGTCACCTTAATCATGGCAGTCATCTACGTATCACCAAATAACAAAATAATATATATTCAACAATTCATTCATAAAGCACTGTTAGAGTATTCTAAAGATGTATCTCAAAGGCTTAGCAGATACAACAAAAATTTACATAAACTTCCACTCAATTTGGCTGGCGATTTCAATATCAACTTTTCTGATAAAAAGTCAAAGCCATTGTTACAATTTCTTTTGGATGAATTTGATTTAAGAATTAACAATGATCCAGCAGAATCTACAACAAGATAAAAAGTGTCCCAGCAAGAGCGCCGGATTTAAATTTGCCGCCATTTTGTTAATACGAGTTGTACGGTGATTTTTTTTGACATTTGTTACGTACAGACCACGCGATTTAAGAATATGGAGAAGTATTCAAACCAACAACGTTTAATTATTGTAAAAACACATTACAAAGATGGTGAAAAATTTGCGAAAACTGTTCGCCAATTACGTCAAGTGTTTGTTCGCAATAATGCGCCAAATGAATCGACAATGACGCGTTTAATTACAAAATTTGAGACCAAATTTACGCTGATGGATCACAAGATCATTGTTCGTCCTCGTCCTTGTTGGTCACTAGAAAATATAGCCTCAGTAACGGAATCTGTGGCCGAGAATCCAGGAACTTCCATTCGGTTTCGTGGTCAACAATTAAACATTTCCAGTAGTACTGTGCAACGAATTTTGGTAAAAGATCTGCATTTACACGCGTACAAGGTTCAATTGGTGGAAGAAATCAAGCCAAGGGACCATGTGCAGCGCCATGAATTTGCTGATTGGGTGTTGGAACATCATCAAATTAATGCGGATTGTTGACCACGATGCCGAATGGAAGTTCCTGAATTCTCGGCCATAGATTCCGTTACTGTGGCTATATTTTCGAGTGACCGACAAGGACGACGACGAACAATGATCTTCTGATCCATCAGCGTAAATTTGTTCTCAAATTTTGTAATTAAACACCTCACTGTCGATTCATTTGGCGCATTATTGCGACCAAAAACTTGACGTAATTGGCGAACTGTTTTCGCAAAATTTTCACCATTTTTGTAATGTGTTTTTACAATAATTAAACGTTGTTGGTTTGAATACTTCTCCATATTCTTAAATCGCGTGGTCTGTACGTGACGAATGTAAAAAAAAATCACCGTACAACTCGTATTAACAAAATGGCGGCAAATTTAAATCCGGCGCTCTTGCTGGGACACCCTTTACAATACCATTATCGATGTATTTTTTTCGAGACACTTACATAACATTCAATCGCAAACATATGTGTCCTATTTTAGTTATCACAAACCAATCATTACTACGATTAACTGTACAGATTAAGTTTATATTTAGTTTATATTTTTTTGTACAAAAGTCAGTAATAAAAAGTTTATTCCTAAAAAATATTATATCATATAATTATATGATATATTAATTACAATTTTATTACCATTCCTTCATTTATTTTATTTTTTCATTTAATTACTCTCCAACGCTGTTAATTTATTTAATTGTGCCTCTTATTTAATACATAATATAGTGAAAGGAACTTCGTTCCAACCGGGTGTCCCACCGACACCTCTTCTTTTTTTAAACATTCTTCCTCTAAATCAGCCTTGACAATGGCAAATAAGATCGGTGCTATTGGAGAACCCATGGGCAATGTAGTCATTTGTTGTTACATTTTCTGTTGGAATGTAAAGTAAGTAGATGACATGATAAATGTAATAACTGAAATAGCTTCCGACACAGAAAATGAATCCTTAAAGAGGTATTTTATTTTCTCTAGACTCCGAATCACGAGTTTCAGTGATACCGTTGCAGGTTGCAATAAATAAGCGGAAGACTTGTTAATGAATCGTTTGGTTTACTAATAGTAATTGAGGCAATACAAGTTATGCGTGAGTCGGTGTACTCTTAGCCACATGCATCTCGGACGAACGCTCTCGCTATTCTGAACAGACGCGTATTTCAGACTGAATGCTGCGCTTAGATAATATAGTGTACTACTATATCGAAACAGCATTCCAAATTGCAAAGCACCATTTCTCAACACTCCCTCCCGCATTTAAATTTACGTCACTCAACAGATACCATATTCTTTAATAAAATTGTATAATTTTTCTTTCGACAATGCTTTAGTTGGCATATCGGCAAACTGATTTGAAATAGAAATACAGCATACATTTATTTGTTTATCTGCTTGCTTTTCGCACGTGTAAAATAATTGTACATTGATATGCTTGGTACACTTTATACAATAAGGATTCATAACAATAGATACTGGTTGGTGGTTATCACAATATACTTTTGTTGGGTTTATTTGGAAGAATTTCAATTCTCTTGTCTGAAAAATGTCTGAATCACATTACTTCTTTCGTTACCACATAAAGAGCAATAAATTCAGCTTCAGTTATTGAGGTAGCTGTTATTGTTTGTTTCTTAGAATTGCATGAAACTGGCCCATTGTTGTGTTCGAGCACGGGATTCGGAAAATTTTGCCGATACCCGTGTGTTGGAAAATAAGCTGACGCACGGCAATCGACATTCGCCGTGCGTCGACCATTTGCTGCTGGGTAGTGTGCTGCGCTCGGTTATTACGAAGATAACCGAGGCAGTGCCTCGCGGGCGTGCTACTTAAGTAAGAGGCTGTCTCTCCTGCTTGAATTCAGCATCGCATAACGGCTGTCTCACTCGCTTGACTTCAGCGTAGCACAACGACGCTTTTATACAGCACAGCCATCTTGAGATTCTTAGATACTTCTGTGAAAACCCGTTGGCACGACACAATCCTCTGCTCTCACCTCAGACAATTTCATCGACTTCACCGGATCTACTCATCGTATTCGTGCTCAAAAGGACTCAAAATACGCTAAGAGTGCATCGTTACAATTTAACTAAATTCAATAACGGTGAGGCGAGTAAATTTCATTTGTGCATCCTCATAAAGTCTCATCGCGTGGCGTGCTCTGCAGCGCCGGCTGCACCACGTTTCACCTCAAGACTACAGCACGCAATTAATATAAGTGCATGTGCTCTCACTTAATTAACATTGTCTCCCTCAACTAAATTAACTTACCATTTTGTTGCTGATATTTATTTCTTATTTGTACATTCTCTCAAATCTCTTACCGTGGCGGGCTCTCCAGCGCAGGCTACACCACGTTCACCTCACAAATGACAGCACACAATTAGTATAATTGTGTGCTTCTTACCAAATATTACAATCAAAATTCACTTTTAATTTATTTGTACTATTTTTTATATATTTTTTGTAGTGTGAGAGTCGACGGTGGAATATAACCATTTTTCCTGCTTACATCTTTTGGTCTAGTTATTCCCTACCTACCTTGAGTGCAAACTCATTCTTTTCCGATATATTGAGTCTGGGAAAAAGTTCGTGGCATTTTTTCCAATAGATGGCATCAATTGCAAATAAGTCAGGAAGCACAGATCGCAGCGACACCACTAAACGCTCGTTGAAAAGGTGATACTTCAAGCATTACTTTGAGCGTATAAATATTATTACGACAAAAGGAAGAACGCTGCGCAGGCTTGTGAAAAAATTTGTGCTGTGTACGGTGAAGGTACTTTATCAAAATCTGCTGCGCGGAAATGGTTTGCTCGCTTTCATTCTGGTAATTATTATATGAAAGATGAGTCACGCTCTGGTCGTCCAATCACTGAAAAAGATGATTAAATTCTTGAAAAAGTCCAGCAAGATAAGCATATCAGCAGTGTCGATATTGGTATCGAGCTAGGCATTGATCACAAAACTATTTTAACCCATTTACACAAAGCTGGCTACAAAAAGAAGCTTGATGTATGAGTTCCTCATGAGTTGAGCGCGAAAAACATGATAGACCGAATTAATATCTGCGATGCGCTGCAATGAAATTGAGCCATTTCTGAAACGTGTCATAACCGGTGATGAAAAATGGATCACATACGAGAATCGGAAGCGTCAAAGAACGTGGATAAAAAATGGTGAGCCGTCACAAGCGTTCGCAGCGCTAGGATTGACGGCGAAAAAGGTGATGCTGTATATGTCTTGGGACTGGAACGGAATCGTCCACCATGAGCTACTTCCAGTTGGTCAGGCGATTGATTCTCAACTCTACTGTGGCCAACTAGAGAGATTATGCCAAGCAATTAAAAGAAAGCGGCCCAAATTGATTAATAGGAAAGGTGTTGTCTTCCATCATGACAACGCCCTATCACATACTTCTTTGATGACCCGTCAAAAATTGCGAGAGCTTGGTTGGGAAGTTTTGATGCATCCACCGATAGTCCAGACATAGCACCCTCTGACTATCAATTATTGCGATCTCTGCAGAACTCTCTCAATGGAATTAAGCTGCTTTCAAAAGAAGCCTGTGAAAACTACTTGATTCAGTTTTTCAACAAGAAACCACAGAAGTTCTTCACCGATGGCATCATAGCTCTACCCGAAAAATAGCGAAACATTGTCGATAATAATGGAGCATATTTGGTTTAAATAAATTCATTTTTACACTATAAGAAAACCAGTTGAATTTTACTAAAAAAAAAACGCCACGAACTTTTTCCCGGACCCAATATTGCAGATCCATTCCAACAACACGACAGGAATTCTCAACATTTTGGTCCTTCGAGTCGGATTTCAACTCGTGCACAGACAAGACCAGGGTTTATCTACCTTCCGCACACATCTCTCGGCTCTCCTCATCGGCTCATCAGAACTCGTCAAGCAGCAGTGGGGAAACGTAGAGCTTTGCGAAGCACCTTCGTTTCTGTTTTTGCTTTTCCATCGTTTGGGGTACTCAGGCCAGTAATGTCTGAGCGCAACTCTTCAGTCGCCGAGGTGGCACCTGGTAGTTCTGAGGAGAAAAAGGCGTTACTGGTCCCTGAGGCGAGCGGAGCTGCGAAGAAGACCCGATCACCAACACGCCTGACAATCGAGCTAGTGTTGAAGGTCCAATCGCAGCAACAACGGATCGCAGCGCTGCATCACATCTTTATGACACTTGACGAGGGATCGGACTCTCTCTCCATGGCTTCGCTCGATACCATGGTCGAGCAGATCAATGAGCTCCACTGCGATATTGGAGTCCTCTTGGCCACCGACGTACATGGAACACGAGTATTTTGCGGACGACTCGCAAAATATCGAGGCCAAATTGGCTCTCAACGGCAAGATAGCCGCAGGAGAGGCCATGGAGAGGTTGGCTCAACTTCACCTTCTTGCACCAGTGGTCACAGCGCCGACGCCCCGGACAAAGTTGCCAGATATTAAGCTGCCGACTTTCAAAGGCGATTATTCCGGATGGCCAGCGTTTCGTGACTTGTTCACATCCCTGGTCATTCGTAACACTAGGTTAGCCGACGTCAAGCGGCTTATGTATCTGCGCGGCTGCGTGTCGAACTCGGCGGTGAGGCTTACCTCGGGGTTCGCTCTCACAGGTGAATCATTTAATTTGGCATCGGAGTTGCGCGCGTCTCGATACGAGAATAAGCAGCTGTTGGTGCAGGAGCGTTCGGACGCGCTCTTCCAACTCAAACCGATCTCAGGGGATGCGGGGTCACTTTCATCCCTTGTCACATCGATCTCCGAGGCCAAGAAGGTTCTTTCTTCGCTGGCAGCGAAGGAAGAGCTTTGGGACTGCGTGCTGATGAGGCTGCTGAGTAGGCAGCTAGACCAAACAACACGCGAGGCCAAGGAGACGACGTTGGGCCGCTCATCCTATTTCCCGATCTTTCCTAGGATCGAGGAGTTTGCAGAGACGAAGATGAGAGCTTTGGAAATTGCGAAGGCCACTCCGAAACTCGGAATAAGCTCGCATCGAACATCGTCGGCGAACCCTCTTCCTGAAAAGGCCGGGACACAACGTGCATCTATACATCACGCTGCAGGTAACACAGACCGCAGCGCTCCGTCATCACGCACCAACGCGTCCGCGTACCCCTGCGACTGCTATCGGGCTCTTGGACATTTTATTCTGATGTGTCCAGAGTTCCGTCAGCTCACAGTAGCTGCACGACGCAAGATGGCGGAGAAGTCCCGGCTGTGTTACAACTGCCTGGGGCGGCATAACGCCACGTCATGCCGATCGAATCGGACTTATAAGGAGTGCTCAGGATGACACCATACCATGCTACATCCTGCAGCGCCACCTGCAAAGCTTACCGCCGATCAATCAACTCATACACAGCCGTCAACACAATAGGGTGTTGACGCAGTCGTCCTCTCATCGGTGCAACTCACACGGAAATACTCAACAATACTAGCCACCGCACTTGAACACATTCACTCGTCGGCATTGACTCACCAAGCACGACTTCTCATCGATCCTGGATCGGAATTGACATTCATTATGGAAGAGCTCTTCCGGAAATTCAACACACCACGCAAGCACGCATCAATTTCGATCACGGGGATCGGCGGAAGACACTAAACGCAGATACGTGGTTCGATTCAACTCACCATGTGCTTCACCTACACCAAGGAGAAAGTCACGGTACTGGCTGACATTCTCATAATTGCAAACACAATTACAACTCATTTGCCATCATTTGAGTCACCAGCTCGAACATGGTCTTACATATTGAAGCTGAAGCTGGCGGATCCGGACTTTCTCACACCACGATCGATTGACATCATAATTGGAGCAGATGTTTATGGACAGGTTATCAAGCCTAACATTATCAAGTGCACACCATCATCGCCTATTGCACAATTATCAATATTTCGATGGCTTATCATTGGACCAATTAACTCATGCTAATTTGAAGCACTCACTGTTCATCATGCTGCCGTGCATCACGATGATCAGGAGTTATAAGACGTGCTCAGAAAATGTTGGGTTCGAGAAGAGCCATCAAAGGACAAAGTCGATAGTAGTATGTGTACACCTTTGCTCCATCCCACTCCTATCCCCACTTCTTCCCCCACCACGCGGCTACCCCCACCACCTCACTTTTCCACCACCGCGCTACCCATTCTGCTTGACCAGTGTCGGTAACATGGAGATGGTAAAGTGAGGTGGTGTGGGTACCTTGGTGAACAAGGAAGAGTAGAGATAAGAGTAGGACGGAGCATAGGTGTACACATACTTGGAATAAAATATTTGACTCACCCTTGTGCTGGCTGCAGCTGTGACGACTCTCCAGAGTGACGGGACACACACACACACACACACACACACACACACACACACACACACATATATATATATATTCTCTTTCTCTCTCTCACTCACTTACTCATTCACTCAAAAACCACAGCTATGCGTACGGGTAATACGGATTACTCGCACCCATGGACCTTGGGCACCGTCGGGCGTGGGCATCCGTATCCCGATCAGCGTATCATTACCACGCGCTGTTTCGATCGGATCTAGATTTCCGGCCTCGTCAATTAAATCATCGAGACCGAATACTACACACTTTACAAGCAGCACCGGTAACGCACTAATCGACGGCTCTGGGTAAAATAGGTGCTGCCAATCGATGTATATCGATTCCTCGAAATCGACCAGCAGTACCTCACAGTACCCGTCATCATCCGTGTCGATGATCGACCCGCGCATAGTCCTTTCATTCCATACAACCACACAGGACACTCCAGCGCACAAATCACTTATTAAAAATCGTCTCCGCTCAGATTGCTCCTCGATATATAACTTATATAAATAGGCCTCCAGTCCGCACAATTCCGCGCACATCACCTCCGACCGCAGACACATCGTATTATCGTCGGTGTCGCATACCACCCGACACACAAAAGCCGCCGCTAGATCGTGGCCTAGATTTAGTGGGTACATTTTAGTGAATAGAAATTCAGACTTTCGTCGCGCACTGCTAAAGACAGACTGGATGCTCCGGATGAGGCTGGCGGTGATCACAGTGTTTGAAGATAACAAACCCCCTCTGAGTCATAACTAGGTGTGCAGCGCTTTGAATCCAATGTCAGCAGTTTTGCACGTGCGTACCGCTTTGCGCTGTGTTTCTCGTGAAGCGAATGCTCTGCAGTGAAAGACGCAGAATATGATACCGTGCCGCGAGAGACCTCGATTATAATGTATATATAATTATAAAAGAAGAGACACAGTAAGCCGATGTATTTGTTTTTAATTAATCAATATTTTATTTAAATCACTTTACAGATATTTACCGTCGTATGCAACATCCCTGCAAACACGGTAATCTTCGCTCGGAGACTCCTCTACCGTTAAATTTATTTTTATCACTGTCTGATCGTCGAGAGGCAAAAGCATTGTAATATTCACGCACTAATCTGTCGTTTTTCGTTACATTATCGCTAAATAGATTATTAAATCGCGACATGGTGAAGCCGCACGACATAAGGTGTAGGAATACGATGCAAAATTGTCCACACACATCCGACGTATTACTCTGTAGCTGCTTGAGGCCGTACCGATAGAACTTGCAGTTTCTTCGTAGTCGGGCGAGATGTTGCGGTATAACCGGTGGTAGCCCGTAGCTATCAAAGTACATTCCTTTTCCATGATGGTTAACGTACATGGCGATCCAATGCTCTCCAGGTCCGTCGTGGTTATCCGTGTTAACTACGAGTCCGGCTGGTAACGACCATACACGAGGAATTCTGTCAGCCGGGTATACGCCAACGGTTGAAAGTGGTAGATACTGCAGACTCTCGTAGATTTGTCTAGTGTTCATGCTGAACACATAGTCAATGATTAAATGATGACCGATACGCTTTGAAAGACGTATATATATGCAAAATTTATTTCACAGCGTCGTCGATCGTGTCACGACCACATGATGAAGATTTCTCCTCTTTTTTATTCTCTTCCTCTTCGTCTGCTGACCAAACATCCATGTATGATTCTCCTTTAAATGGATGCTCGCGAAGCCAATTCTTTATTTGGAAAGCCTGGCGCATTGCACAATGCGAAGCCGCTGTATCGTTTATCATAGCGTGTCTGAAGCATTTTCGCAAAGATTTCGGCATAAATGTGTACGATGGGGCGCCCTCCTCATCCTCCAGGTTGGAAATTTCACGACTCGTGATATCGCAAAGAAGTATAGCCTTCTCGTGACCGCGCGTATAGATGCGTCTTGATTTTCGCGAAATTTCACGCAAGTTAGCGTATACCTGTTTACAGCTCACATCGCCCTCGTACCACTCCATACCGTGAAAATATTTCGAGAGAAAATTATTCTGGCTTCTCGATTGCTGTGGTAATTCGGCAAAGTGACACGGCGGTGCAACGATCCAATGAGCAGAGTACGGTCTATCCACTGCTACCACAGCAATTTCTTTCGGAATAAATTCCGAGTCTTTACCACGCATTCCCTGTATATCCACGACGATATCCATTTTCACGTCTAATCCATACAGATGACCGAGTTCGACTGATTAGTTACTCGCGGACACGCTTCTACGTGTCTTAACACGAAATAATTTTATGCCGACATCAGCACATTTTTTGCTTATCCGGTAAAATCCACCATTACCTGCCGAGAGGCATCAATTTCAAGGACATTATCATATTCCGCGTAGACTACACAATTTATCGTTGAAGCAAGCGCATCCTCAAATCGTACCTCTATTCTCACACTACCGTGCTTTATTAAATTCCAATGTGTATTGCTGTTCGCCGAAAGATCGGGTGTCAAATCAAAAGCAAACAGACAGTATCCATCGCGATAATTATTGCGATCGATCGAATTACCATCGTTCAAGAAATGTATTCCAGTTCCCGAAAACAACGTTTGAAAAGCATCCACATATAGATGATTTTTCGTGAAATCAGGTTGTAACGGTTTCGAAGGTATTTGAGCACCATCTACATACAACGAGAGATAATTTATCTTGTAATTTTGGAAATTGAACGGATTCATACTAAAGTCACCGTTAAACGCTTTGTTATCGACAAAACCGATAATTATACGCTTCGGCAACTGACCTAACACGATATTATCGATAGTCTCTCCATGAACACCCGAGTGTATTGAAACGGCTTTTACCTCGACTCTCGTAAGAGGATATTTAGCCGTAGATTTTGCCAGAGTTCTAGCATGTGAGAGCAGCACACCAGGAGCTATTTTTGTTCTACGAACGAGAAGCGATGCCTCGAGAATCTTTAAGCCGCATTGACCATTCTTTGTATCCCCCACAAGACAAAATGAATCTCTAGACCGAACCAGCCGTAGGCGCATCTCGACACCGTTTAATAGGAACCGCTCCTGATTGAATATATTGCAATGCAGATGACCGAGCAAGTCTACAGTTTTTTCGACATTTAAAAATTGTTTTCTCTTCACAAGCCCCGTATTTTCCGATGTTATATCATCCATTTTTCCAGGTGTATCGTCGTACCAGAGAACGCTCGTGAGATGCGAATTTTTTGCTGCTGGACCGTAATTCAAAAGTGTTTCTATGTACGCTCGATAAGCGTAGGCGTTATTTGGAGGTGAAACTAATTTTTGATTCAGGTATACATCCACCTGATTAAACATAGAATGCAAGAGATTGTTTACAGGGCCGGCACTTACTTTCGACGATGTGCCCACGGCAATTTCCGTAATGGTAGGAGATGTTATTTTCACTCTCAGACTAAGCATAGTATGCGCGAGATCGATATACTCATCACCCTGTCCGGGAATAACAAATTCAATCGGTGAATCATCTGTTAGCGAAGATATTGGTTTGTAATACACCCAATTGGAGCCTTCGATAGTAGTTTGCGTCGGTGGGAGTGAAAATAATTTAAGTTCCGATTTAAGACACTCGCACGAGTGCGCATGTAGAAAAGCCATCTTGTTTCAGCTATCCAAAAATATCTGCAACCGTTCGTTGACGAGTCTTCTTCTTCTTCTTATTGTTCTTATTATTCTTCTTCTTTTTTATTGTTTTTCTCTTTATTACACTTTTATTTTTACGAGAGATACGTCGTGGTTTACGTTCGTTCGATGAATGAGGAGTACGTGAAATTTTGCGCTTTTTATAACCAGACCCCCGCAT
The DNA here is from genome assembly GCA_963942595.1 of Cylloceria caligata. NCBI lineage: Eukaryota > Metazoa > Arthropoda > Insecta > Hymenoptera > Ichneumonidae > Cylloceria > Cylloceria caligata. Next base: position 42,569,328 of record OZ012706.1, read on the forward strand.
GAGAGTGTCAATTTTTTCAGAGGCTTTGCGTTTGAGATTACTGCCTGATTCTCGCGCTCTCTCGCGAATAGCATCTTCCACAGCTATATTTCTATCGAGGATATCACCGGCTACGTTTACACCAGCGCGCAACGCCTCTTTTCCAACTGCTTTAGCGCCCTTCTTTAAAAGTGGTAACACTCGACGAAAGAGGCCCCCGAGAAAGCTACCGATACCGTGTCCTCGCTGATTAGGTGTTCCGATATAAACATGGCTAATACCACCGTACCCGCGACGACCCCATCCGTGCTGCACACTGTCAATATCATCCATAGTGGTGTAATCAATCGTGGGACCTTTTGAAATGTAGTGTCACAGTCAACGTTCCCCGCTCGAATGGTATAGGATCCCCAAATTCGTCTCTTATATCGATCTCGATAGTGTGTAAATTATTGCGCAAGAGAGGTATATATCGTGGCGTTGAAAACGATTTAATTTTTATCGAACGATACGGACAGTCATCAGTATCAATGGGAACAACTCGTAAGAGGGGTGTTTGTACATCGCCTGTAATATAGCTCTCGCAGATATCTGTGTATAAAAACATGCTGCCCGGTATAGCACCGGTGAGAGATGCAGGCCTCGACCCTGTGTATTCGCAATGCGGTTCTATCATTACGGGGCTACAAGCCTCTTCCGAGAATCCTAGTAGCCTTGCGATAGCGGGCGATACGCGAAAGTCGTGGTAGCGTAGATCGTCGCATACGCGTGCCACTTCGACCTGCCCGCTCGGAAGCGATTTGAAGCGCAAATGATCGGCCACGTGAAGTAGCTGATTTATACTCTCCAAAAGAGCGTCTATAGAGCGATATACACCAGGTGCTACTTGGTCTCTATCAACGCTCCTCCGTGTTAAAAGATTTAAACCCGATAAATCATAATCACCATCCTCAAAAGTTACGAGATTTTCTACAGTAGGAACATGTAAAAGAGTCATCGGATAAGCAATTTCCACAAGAGAAACAGCCCATTCTCCGTGCAGGCGTATCTGACGCGGTAGTTTTGTAATAAATTTCGTCGTCGTATTATCCGGAAAATACTGCATACTACTGTTGCTCGGTAGTACGACAAAGAAAGAGCTATCCTTGGAGCTCATATTTATCACGGACGATGATCCCAAGCGTTCTTCTTCTTCTTCTTCTTATTTGTCCTCTTCTTCTCTTTCGTCTTCTCAGATGACGGAGGCACTCGTACTCGTGATAATTCTGCTTCGTAGAAAGAACCGTCGATAGTCTCGTTATTCAGATCGTGTAAAATATACACGAATGGCTCTCGATTCAACGATATTCGTTGAATTTTGAATAATTCGTTACTCCAACCACGCTCATATCCTTTCACGAAAGCTGCTTTAGCTGTACTGATACGTACCAAGTCACCGACGCTGTATTTAGGCTTTTTAATTTTTTTCGCGTTACGCTCGTAAAGCCGTGCTAAATTGTCTCGGGCTATAGAGGCATTTTCGAGGGTTACTTCGCTCGGAGGAATACGCGTTCCGCTGTGTCTAGTGTGATTATAAGCATATAAAAAATTTTGTAAAACATCGATGTAACGCTTATTTCGCGTGTATGTAAAGTAGCGCCACATTCGCTCTTTTATTGTTCGATTAAAGCGTTCGGCAATCGAGGCTTTTATATCAGGGTTACGAGCAGCGCGAAAATCGATATTCTTTTTCTTGAGAATTTGCTGAAACGGTGCGCCGATAAATTCTTTGCCTCGATCAGTTTGCAATTGTTGCGGGCGACGATTGTTACTGCGCGCGAGTATGCGTGTGAGACCGCGGGCCACGTTTGCGCTCGTTTTGTCACGCAAAGCCTCGACCCACGCGTATTTGCTCAACACATCAATAACAACAAGCAGATACGCGTACCCATCGTTGTACGTGGCTATCGAGCGAAGATCAGCTAAATCAGCCTCCCATACATCGTCTATATTACTCACACTGTACGTACGACGGGGAAATCGTCGTCGTACGAGGCGATGCATGTTATATGAATCCTGTGTCTCGAGCCATGGTAAAACATTTTTTCGCGCTACTCTACGATTCACCTGGGCCAAATTTTTTGCTCGAGAATAGGAAGCAGGATGAGCGGTGTCATAATAGATTTTTTGAAGAATTTTCATAATTTTAGCGATGACCAGTTAAATGGATTCTTTTTCTTTTTCTTTTCTAACTGTGTGGGTGGTTGATATTCTACTTGTGCAAAGTTTTGCAATTGTTCGTCCTCTTCTTCATTCCCCTCCTCCCCCTCGATGATGTCGTTTTCAGCCGTGAGCATTAAATCTCTGTTTGAGTGTGCGGTCTCGGCCTCATCGTCGTGTTGTTGTTGTTGCTACTGTTGCTGCTGCTGCTGCTGCTACTATCGTTTTCGCGCGGTAAAATAAGACGCCGCTGTGGTGTCGAGGATGATGTAGGTGTAGGCTCGTGTAGTAACGCGGGGTTACCGATAAATTCACGCGGCATCTGTATCGCTCGCAGGAGTTTGGCAAAGTGAGATCGTCCGATGGGTTTCTCGCGTTTTCTAGCTCGCATAGCATCGTTAACAAGATCAACGATATTGGAATTTGAAATTCTTCTGCCGTCTATGGAAACAACGCCGTTACGATCCCATGTCATTTTTTTACCAACGGCGCTGCGATGCAAATTGCGAAGCAACGATATTGCTTTAGATTTAAAATTTTTTGGTACGCTATCGATAATAAGTGTGTCATTGAGCCGCGATTTAACTTTGTTCATTAAATCGTCGTCGGATTTATTCTCGTGGCTATCGAGTATTGCTACTTTTCGTTTTGATGAAATATTCGGTACGGCATTATCGTACTCGACCATGTGAAGATAACGCTGTAAAACCTGTTGGTACGCTATCCACTTCTCTCTCTTGCTCTTGTACGAGTGAGAGTTTAGAATTTCACTCAGCTCAGAGTCGAGGCGCGATAATGGCGTACCGGTAGTCTGTACGGAAGGCAACGGGTCTGCACTAGTAGTAGTAGTAGTAGTAGCAGCAGCGGCAGTAGTGGCAAGTCCAGCGAGACGATGTATGTTATCATGAGGAATAAGTACCATCTTTCTGGCGTATTCCATGTCTCGCGTAGGCCAAGACAGGCGCAAGAAGCAACTTGAGAAATCCGACACAGTGCTCGACGATGATCTTCCTCTTACCACTCCAATTTCCCCTTTTGGAGGCTAGTCGCCGAAGAATTGTCGCGTGCCTCCGAAGATGATTCTTTTGCACGTTGTTCAGACTCAAGTTTCCCTGTAAAACGTTTAGAGCACACTCGCATATACAGCGTACAAGCGCTACATCTGCTTTGCGCAAAATTGCACGTCGTTGCTCTTGCTTCAGATAACACAACGCTTGCAATATAATTATCTGCTTTTTATCGAAAGGTCCGTGCAACGCCATTACAAGCGCATTACTGGTACATCGCGCGACGCATCGCGAACTTTTATTGCTTTTTGAGGCACGTAAACGTAATGGTATTGGTCATCGGGAAATATACAGGCGCGAAATCGACAATTATCGGGCGTCGATTGTTTCAAGTCAAATAATAGATAGCCGTGCGGTGCGGCTGTTGCATCGAAATATACTTCCTGCAAAAATCGCGGATTCTCGGGACATACCTGGCGGGCTAGGTGCTGAATTTGCACGCGATCTCGCGGATTTTTGAAGACAACGATATAATTATCGTTTAAGGAGATATCGCGCTGCCCGTGACCCTGATGGAAGAGATTTTGCGTGATGAAAATGACACTAAGATTTTTATGATGGCTACCCTTGGTGAAAAGATCGACCACAGTATTGTTGGATGCCTCGCGCATTAGATCGTCAATGACCACAAGTTTAGGTCTTGCGTCATTCGAGTAGTCTACTGCTTGCGGTAAACCCTCGCGAAATTCGATTTTATCACCGTACTCTGAATACCCGGACTGCCACTCTGAGTAATAAAAAAGTATACGCTCGAACGGGACATCCGTCATTTCGCGCATGTATTTAAAGAATTTTTTTACAAAATATGTTTTACCACATCCCGTAGGACCGCTTATCACAGCTGTCCACGGATGTTTCCAACGTGTATCCATATCGACGAGTGTCTATCAAAATCAATCAGCAGACTCTTAAATAAGCTTATACCGCAGCTGCGGCTGCGGCGGCGGCGGCGGCGACCCCGCGGCATCAGCTATTTTCGCGGCCTTAAAGAGCTGATAAGACGCGGCGCGCCTGCACTAGCTGATGAGGCGCGGGCCCGCGGTATAAGCTGGCATTTACGCTGTATGTATATTAAATAACGATAATTTTTATATTTCTCACAAATAAAGCAATATTTTTATTTCACTATGCATACATCTCCATATACAAATTTTACGAAACATCAAATTCTAAACAACAATATTATATCCACGGATGTAGCACTAGAAAGCCAGAACAAAAGGAAACACTCGATAAGAAAGACGGGACAAAAGGAATCAACGATGAGAAAGTCAGCACAAAAGGGAACGGTAGAGAGATAGCAGCTACTGTTACGAATATCAGCACAAAAAGAACGATCCGATAACGATTTTATACATGATAAATCAATTTTTTCAATGTATTGTACACTGTAAATATGTTACATGAAATTAGACAAAAAGATTATTTTTTAATATCGCGAATTCACCAGTAAAACTATATACTTTTTTGCGTTATACTAATTAGCGTATTTCACAATAGCCATACGGTACAGTAGAGTACAGCCCGTGCTGTTTTCGCTTCGTGTTAACAGGCTCGCATGATTTCGTTTCTTTACGCGTTACTACATGATGAAATTCCGTACGTCGAATAGCGTCGAATTTTAAAATAATAGGTACGCTCCTTGCTCCTGTCACGAAAGATCGTAATGCGTTATAATTTACGTGACGGCTATTCGCAAAGTTTAGCGTGATACCCTTCACTTTACATTTTTCAATAATCGTACCGTCGGGTTTACGAACAAGGTATGCGTAAAATTTTGGTCCACCCGAAACGAACGAAGTTATATAACTACCAGGCCCGTATTCACTTAATTCATCCGTAAGATCTCCTAGAAATTGACCGATTGACGGCTCATACTCGTTACCACCGGGATGGCTCACGTAAATACAGGAGTCCGTATCGCAGTACAATATTCGTCGCCCGAGCCCCTCAAGATAACTGTATAATTTTAGGCGTGCCTGTGCTGTCGTGTATGCTGTAATCACGGCGTTTGATGTCGGTGATGGCTAGATAGCATCGCGGTTGCTCACATAGTTTACATACATAATCTTGTGATTAACCGGTAGCATCCCCGTCACCTCAATCTCCGGACTCGTTAGTAAATTCATTAACTCCGCGCGCGTGAAGACGATAACGGTTTTCGTGAGATTCTCTCGTTGACCAAACTTTCCCCAGAATGAATTAAGAGCCAATTTCGCTAGTGAACGTAAACCCGGATTTGGCAGCAAAGCACTTCGCTCGAGATATACACCCTCAGACTCCTTGTACAATGCTATAAAACGCTCAATTGCTTCCTCGTCATCGTTACACTCTGTTGGCGGACCACTCGCCTCCTGTTTTATTTTTAGGAATGTATCGATGTACTCGGCAAAATGACCGCCTCGTCGCGTTGTCGCGTCATACTGCGTAACAACGTATTGCCAAATTTCATAGATACGCGTCACTTTATATCCGAGCGACACAGCTTTTCTCAGTTCGTCCACGACCCATGTGCCGTCAAACGCTCGCTCAGTCGCGTCATCGTGTGTACAAACCTCGGATGTGTCCATATCTGTACAGCACGTTCTACACAGGGGGAACAGTAGTTTCCCATGCATGCGAACAGGCAGTACGGGTATATACAAATCGCGCGGTGCCAGCACGGTACACTTCACGAGACCCTCGACGACACTTAGATCGTTTTCAAGTCCTACGAGTTCTCGACACTCGTCGCCTACGTATAATTTCGGGTGTCCAACGGGATATTTTCCATTCTTACATACCCACGGATACAGCGAGCAAACATCCACATAGCGTATCTGCTCCCCATTCGCGACGTCGTACAAGCTTACAAAATTTTCCGTTCGACCGCCAAAGAATGCATCGCGTGGCTCGAGAGGCGCCTGCTTGACCATGGCGTGATTTTTCACGTATATCGACATTTCCTCGTTATTCTCGAGTAATCTGTCAAAATCGCATTCCCATATTTCGGTTAGAGTGTACCCTTTCGATCTGATTCGCCCGGAAATAAGAATGGTACGCTCGTATCGCTCATCCATTGTATCGCCGAATTTAGTTCGAGCATCTCTATTCACGCGATAACATCGCGGACAACCGTGCCAAAAGCAGCCATGAAATTGAAGAACGTGATGGACCCCCGCATCCACGTAGTAACCGTCCACGGCCAGTAGGCCGGCCGGAGGGCGATACTCTCTCGTGCGTCCAGCATGAGCGATAACGCAGTTGAGCTCACGCTCGAGCCATACGAGCCATACGACGGCCTTGCGCGATTGCTTATCGCCTCAGCGATATCCTCTTGGTGGTAACACCGCAATGCGATCTTTCTGTAGAAAATTCTTTCGAAATACTCTCATACATGCTGATGCTATCGTGCATGCTTCTGTAAAGGGGCACACGCTCCCACAACGTATAAGTAACTCTCGAAAAGCTAAACACGCTCGTCTCAAAACCGTAACATCTGTACGACAATATTGCACAAATTGCGTCGCAAAATCAAATTTATAATCTACGCGACTCGATTCTTCCTCATACCATTTTAAAAAGCGCTCGCGATCCGCTGAGAACATGGTATCGGGTGAGTAAAAATGCAAAGCCGGCAGAGGACCTGAGTAATTCTGATATTCCGGTGTGTTGAATAAATGGGGAAATGTACCTTTTGCCACCTCATCAGCGAAACCAAAGGCCTTAGGTAAAGCGCTAAGAGCCATGGGTAAATAGTTTAGACTATCGAGAAAAAGGACATCGCCAATTTTCATCGAGACAATCTTCGTACCGTTCATAATCAGAGAGGGCAGCTGTGTTTTTTGCACCTCGATTAAATACCGTAGAATTAATTGTGCGTCGAAACCTCTAGCATTATGGGCGATGCAGATGGTCTTTTTAAATTTTTGCGATAATGCCAATTTTACGAGATCCCCAACAGGATCATCGATAAACACGAATTCACGTTTACCACAGTTAGCACAATCTGTCTCTATATCTGTGATATCCAGACATGCCATACATACGCATTGTGCGACACATAAAATCGGCTCGTGAATTCGTGTCGATTTATCATCATGCAATTGCTCGTGTTGCTGCGTCTCAAAATCATAAAATAAAAATCTCGTGGAAGACTTGTCTTTTTTCTTCTCCTTTTGCGCATCTGATTTCTTAAGAGGTGCTATAAAACATGCATGCGTAGTCGGCCGCGTTTGTTTGCATGTAGCAAAAAACGATATACCACATACATGCATCTTTTTATCTGTGGTTTTAATCATACGTGAGCAGTCTCTACAGATTTTCAATCCGTTACAGACGCTGTACCGTCTATATTTACGAGACGTGATGCCCGCGGAGCCCTCACTCTTGTGATGAGCGAGGCAAAAAGCACCAAAGAACGAACGATTACAGTCTGCGCAATACTCAGGCTGAGAGTCTCTATTACCGTTGCAATAAGTGGATTTACATCGAGCACATTGATAGCTACATCGATGCTCGAGTACCCGAATATACTTGGAATTACATTGCGTGCAGAACCCCCGACTACCTAGCGCACCGGCGAGATTTAATATCGGTTGATAGTGATGAGAACGCTCGTAATAGAGAATAAAGAGTGTATGATTAATTTTACCTGTTGCAGTGAGTACGTATTTTCGCCCATCGTACAGAGCCGGAACGCGTTTTCCGAAGGTGAGAAATTCATAAACAACAATCGCTATACCCTCGTGAACCAAGTACTCCTGAAAGAGCTGAATTTCGCGCGCACCACACCCCCTAGACGGTGTCGTTACCCCTGCATTACGTGTGAGCTCTATCGCCGCTGTATATTGCGCACCTCGAAGCCCGTTCCGAATTTGACACCATCGTCTGTGTAGCACACCCGCACGTATTTGACCGCGTTCGGCATGCGCTCGGGCAGTGACAAGGGATCGTTGTAGACACAAATTATCGCGATTACTTATGCGTAAAATTGACTTTTTTGCTATAGACTCGTGTGTAAGCCTAGTGCCCACACCGGCTTCTTCGACGCCTCGTACTATACACGTCGTCATTCTACATGTACCAGCGTCTATTCGAAATTCGCGCGCGCTCTGAGCTACACTATTAATTAGTCGCCATATATCGTCGGGAACGATGTCACGAGTTGGTCGAAATGATAACCATACAGGTCCTTGCGCAAAAGACGGTACGCTCAGAGTCATACCCACATAATCATGTCCTTCGCACGATTCTGTAAGACGTGTGAGAACATCTCGTACACCTCCCTCGAACCATGTCAGATGATCGATACCGACCGGTGGCTGACGAAAATAAAAATCTGTCTCTCGACCCTGCATCCTAAAGCGTGAAAAATAACGTCTCTGCTCGTTGTCGATACCGAAACGTTCACCAGGAGGCAAAATATCACCACCCCGTGCAGCAGTCCTTCCATCGCCGGTCTGTCCACCTGCAGGCATAATTAAACCATTTATTAGAATTTTTATTTAATTTACTTTAAATTTTTGTTTGTCGCTGGCTATATACTATGCATATAATTCGTGTAACGTAAGAATTACAAACTTATATTTGCTTCTAGTCCTCGAATCCGTCGACTGCACCCGGGAACCGCCGACGCATTTCGTAAACCAACTCGATTGTCGGCGGTCTCGGCACAGTGAATCGTGCAAAGCGAAAAACGTTTGGGTCCGTCTCGTACCCTGCTTTTTCATTTCACTGTTATTATCCGCGTAATTTTTTTATTTTTGTCAGCGTAGTTGTATTATTAAAAGCTTACCTGAATCTACAGGGTCCTCCTCCTCTTCCTCCTCCTCCTCGTCGTCATCGTCTACGTCTTGCTCCTCCTCCTCCTCCTCTTCTTCTTCTTCTTCTTCTTCTTCTTCTTCTTCTTCTTCTTCTTCCTCCTCCTCTTCTTCTTCTTCTTCTTCTTCTTCTTCTTCTTCTTCTTCTTCTTCTTCTTCTTCCTCGCTGTTTGTATTGCTGTTGGCATCATCGTTTGAACTGTATTGTCGCGATGGGCCTGCGACGGATTCATCTGGTTCTCTCGAGGGGCCTGCCATGAAAAGACCGTTTGTAGGTTTATAACCGCAGAATGGCTGGGTAAAATTTATCCAGCGATTCCCTACGGTGCTGTCGCCATCGTTGTCCCTGCTATGATCATCTGAATCGGTTCTACCCTCCTCATCGAAATCATAGGTGTCGGATCCCATTTCTGCGTCCTCATACCGTCGAACTATATAAAAATCTTATGAAATAAAGGAAATAAAATAAAAGTAATTAGCGCTGTATATTACTTACGTCTTTCATTGAGTATGGGTTGCAGAGCAGTCTCATTCAGCCAGCCTCGTCGACGAATAACACGCACCACCGAATCAATAATTATTTGATTATCAAACAGTCCAATATTATACGCGTCAACTAAATCGCGCTGATGACACTCGCACAGCATACCGCGAATTTTACGAACAACCGCCTGTGTCGGAAGTTCCCATAGGGTGATCTATAAATTTCTTCTACCCCAGCGCGAACGCAACGACGGTCTACGCTTCAATATAAACTCTATCAATTTTCTTATCAATGAGCGCTTTACCACTCTGACCATGATTGTGCTGTTAGAGTAGTAGTAGTAGTAACCACAGTAAATCAGACAATTAACTAGAGAATTTTCAAAGCGGCTCACTTTTATATATATTCCTTTAACAAGCTCTCTCTCTCTCTCTCTGCATATACTGCAACGATGTAATGAATACGACTAACCAAGAAGATGGCCGCACGCGATCGCTTTACAAAAGCAAGACCTAGGGAAATATTTAGCGATGATGATGTACTTAGTTATCGAGTTTCGCTGATGAAAGTCATATTGTCTTCATCTAATTTCAAGGCACTTGGCCATGAGGAAAATCATCAAATTTCACCGACGAATATTATCTGTATGTCAATGTGTGCGTGTGCGCATAAGTGTGCGCGAGTATGCAAGAGTTTTGGGATATATCTGCTGCTGTTACTAGGCTGTTGAGGAGAATGCGACAAATATCAAAGGATATTGGCTAGCAATTTTCAGGCGTATGATTTGCAGTATCAAAAGAAGAGGCAATGCAGTTAGGTGGTGGGGGCAATCTGTATAAAACGGAGTATGAACACCACCGACGATTCATTCGAAAAGTTACAGTCTACAGGAAAGCAATAAAAATGGCAAATAACGGTGCTAAGCCTCATGCGATATCGCAGTATATAGCGAACCCCGTTATGTACGGTTTAAATAAATCATTTGGTAAAATAATCGTAGCCGGGTTCGAGGTGAACTCTACGTGTACGCTTACACCGGTGGTGAAAATATTGTCGAATACTTTTACCGGAATTACACTCGGTGCGGACGAGTGGCGAGTCTTTAAAAGTGATTTTTCTCGCGTACAACAATATTTCGAAGCTCATGGGACTGATGCCGAGAAAATGTGTAATACCCGCATAGAGCACACAACGCATTACACACTTTTAACCTCGTGTTACCAGCACAGAGCTGTGTCATTTGGTAAAATAAGTGGTAGCGCTGATGAGGAATACGAGAATCAAGAGGAATCTGGAGAATCGAAACGGAAACGCTTCCGAAAATACTCTCCAAACATTGTTCTTCAGCGGTCTACATTTGATATGCTCGTCGAAATAAGTAGAAGAATTGATATTCATATGCAACTTCTAGAGAGCAAAAGTGAAACGATTCAGAGGTGTATGAACGAGGTGGTATCATATGTCCGTGAAAAGATAGTTGTCAGTGAAATGCCTCGTGCGGTAGCGTATGAGATCATCGGTTCCAAGGACTTCTTTGAAGAAGCGCTCGAACACATCGCGATCTTGCTAACGCCAGAGGATACGGAGTTTATGAAAATTATTTTGTCCGAAATAATTGTGCTGTTTCGTGGTCATATCGCTGATCATGCATCGGGTGTTGCGTTGCGAACGCAATAATTCTACGTATGTGCAGCTATTTGTGATAAAGAAACTGTTGTAAATAATTGTATATAGTGTACATTTCACTCGAAATATTATAGTATACACCGATGTCAGTCACAGTGAGAGAGAGAGAGAAAGAGAGAGAGAGAGAGAGAGACAGTCGTAAAACCGAAGCATCAGCAAAGGTCTGCGCTAGAAAGAAGACGGATCCCTCGTCTCTGTTTTATTAACACAGCAGATCATGGAATACGTGCCAATGTCGATTAGCAGCAAAGCAGCGAAGCTTGGTAAGTAAAAAATATAAAATAATTTTAAATCATGTGATATTTATTTTTAATTAAAAAAATAATGTTTTGCAGAGCGAGCAGCCCCTGCATATGAGCCGACACCGAGGGTTCGTTATTCGTGTCATGGAGAGCGAGAGGAAGATAGAGCTAACTTTGGGAAAGAAAAGTGCCACCCGACATCCTCATCCGCAGTTGTCGTCGGTGGCAGAAGATCATCAACGCTGCCAACTTTGTATAATGAGTCGTGGCATATCAGGTAAGACAATATCGATTATTCTGTACACGATGTTTTTTATTGATCAGTGCGCTCAATTAAATAGTTGTTTCGTTCTTTTTTTCAGAAGTACACTATGATGACAACGTCCACAGCGAAAAATAATTTAAAAGCAATATTACGAGTGATAATACAAATTAATTCCATATAGCGATAAAAATAAAATTAACGGTGAAGGAATCTCCGAGCGTGGATGACCGTGTTTGCAGGGCTGTTGCATACGACGGTAAATGTATAAAGTGCTTTCCATAAAATATTGGTTAATTTAAAAATATCTGATCTTACTGTGTCTCTTATTTTTATAGCATAATAATTGAAGTCTTTCTCTCTCTCTCTCTCTCTCTCTCTCTCTCTCTCTCTCTCTCTCTCTCTCTCTGTGAGGGAACATATTCTATATCTTTTACTGCAGAGCAAGCACTTTGCGAGGAGCATAGCGCAGGGCTATGCATGCTCGAAAACCTCTTTCGTTGCATTCAAAGTGATGGATACCTAGTTATGATTCATAGGAGGCTGTTATCTTTATGCCCGTGATAATCTCTAGTAGCGTCTCGAGCATTTAGTCTGTCTTTGGCATCCTGTTTGGGAACAATAAAAAGCAATATGTATCCACGATACGGCAAGGAGATTTTAAGCGACGCGTTTTGGTGCCGATTAATGTTTGTCGAGAGTGTAATGAGTGTGTTTCTGCGTACGCAGGAAATATGCGATGCATACGACGAGCTGGAAGAACTCCTACGTAGTGTGTATTTAGTGGAACGTCGCGGAAGATCCATTGAACTTGGGGAGTTGCATATCGGCATGTCCTGTATTGTGCCTCGTTTCAATAACGTTGCCCGCGGGGAAGTGGTTTACCCGGACTTTGATGGGTACTGCGAGGTGCTGCTAGTCGATTTCGGCGAAACTATTTACATCGACTGGTCTCACCTATTTCATCCGGATCCTCTAGCAAGTATGCTACCGGTTCTTGTCATGGAGTTTTCCATATACGGACTCGACCGCGTGGACGTTGCAGGTATCGAGCAGCTCGTCGAATAAGCGTGCGGTGGAGATGACTTGATCGCTGTCATGATGCGACCTCTTGCCGGCGATAGCGTTCCGCGGGTTCGCTTATCGAACGGTGAACGCGTGGATGTGGCGGCGTTTATTATAGAAGCCCTCGGTGATGAGATAGATATCGGCTACGATATCGATGCCGTGGACGAGGGCTTTGACGAGGACATAGTAATGAATTAAAGACGCTGTGCATGTGTATGTGTGTGTGTGTGTGTGCTTGTGTGAGAGAGTACATTCGAGAGACAGGAGTTTAAAATCGCTTTGGCAGGAGGGTAGATGCCTACAACAGCTGCGGTGGTGGTGAGTACATAATTTTATTCATTTTCCCAAGTATGTGTACACCTTTGCTCCATCCTACTCTTATCTCTACTCTTCCTTGTTCACCAAGGTACCCACACCACCTCACTTTACCATCTCCATGTTACCGACACTGGTCAAGCAGAGTGGGTAGCGCGGCGGTGGGAAAGTGAGGTGGTGGGGGTAGCCGCGTGGTGGGGGAAGGAGTGGGGATAGGAGTGGGATGGAGCAAAGGTGTACACATACTACTGTCGATCAACTAGCGCCAGAGGAGCAGGCTTGCGAAGATCATTTTCGCAACCCGCATCAGCGTGATACTACTAGCCGGTACATTGTTCGGCTTCCTCTCAGATCTTCGTCTGCAAATCTAGGGACCTCATACTCAAACGCACATCAGTGTCTGCAGCACATTATACGGAATATCTCAAAGGATGCTGAATACGGTCAGCTCTAATCACAATTCATGGACGAATACAAATAACTTGGTCATATGGTGAAGGCTTCAAGATCATCTTCAAGATACAATATAATCTGCCTGATCACGGTGTTCTCAGGCCAGACAGAGTCACCACCAAATATTGGGTGGTAATTAATGGCTCTAGCTCAACATCGTCTGGAAAGTCTTTAAGTGAAATCATACACACTGGACCTAATATGTTGCTCAATATTTCGGACGTGCTCATTTGGATCCGTCGCCACAGATACATCTTTGCCACTGACCTTACAAAAATATATCGACAATTTCGGATACATAAAGAAGACTGGAATCTTCAACGAATTTTATGGAAGGATGCTCAACTAAACCCAGTGCCATATCATTTAATAATCGTGAGATACGGTACAAAGGCTGCTCCATTTTTGGCAGTCAGAACTCTCATGCAGCTCACCGAAGATGAAGGTCATCGTTTTCCTCTTTCTGTGCCAGCTATCACGTTTGGCAGGTACGTGGATGATATCTTCAGAGGGGCGGATTCTACTCATCAACTCATTGAAATTGCTCAAAAACTCAAGGACTTGTGCGTGGCGGGCGGGTTTCCACTCGCCAAGTGGCACACGTCGGACCTCAAGGTCTTTGCTAGTATTTTATCATCACCGTTAAACTCAGCTATGTCAATTGATGACTGCGAGATAAAAATTCTTGGTTTGACTTGGCTTCCTCACGAAGACAAGTTCATATTCGCATCTCGGTTCAACTCAACTCAGGAAATTTTCACAAAACGTCTCGTTCTTTCGGAGGTGGCTCAACACTTTGATTTGCTTGGTTTCGTCTCACTGGTTGTGATCAGAGCCAAAATACTTTGACAAGAACTTTGGCTTCACAAGCTAAACTGGGATGATCCACAGCCATTCCAGGTCTCAACACGATAAATTGCAATCAGAGAAGATCTCACTTATTTGGCCAGAATCTCAATTCCTCGGTAGTTGAACACATGGAGGAACTCAACAGTGGAATTGAATGCCTTCTCTGATGCATCTCAACTAGCCATGGCTGCAGTGATTTATATTACTGTTAACTCATCATTCACAGGAAAGGTAGCTTTACTGGTCTGCTTAAAAACACGCTCAAAAAGGTCACCATACCACGGCTTGAACTGACAGCTGCACTGTTGCTTGCAAAATTGTTTGCATACGTTCAAGCCACACTGAAGATTGAAATCTCATCAACTCACCTGTGGACGGACTCGTCGGTAACTCTCACCTGGATCAAAGCTCATCTGGCTCGGTGGAAAGACTATGTCCGAAACAGAGTAGCTCAAATTCAGGAACTCATTCCGAATGCTCAATGGCGTCACGTGTCAGGCACAAGCAATCCAGCTGATTGTGCTTCACGGGGTATCTCAACATCTCAATTGGCTTCTCATCAGCTGTGGTAGTCAGGTCCACCATGGAAGGTGAAACCTGTTGAATTTTGACCATTAACATCAACTGATCATGAAGATATGAGCATTATGGAAGCCCGACCGGGGGTAGCTCTCCTCGCTGCAACTCTGACGCCTGAGTATCATTGGAACCTCATTCATCGGTGCTCATCACTCATAAAACTGTATCGTCTCACCTCATTTTGTGTCAGGGTAGTGGCCAGAATGAAGAGGAGGTTCAAATTGGGAGGAACAGCTCCACTTACAGCAAAAGAGATGGCTGCAGCAAACGTCTTTTGGATGAAAGCAACACAAGTCGTGTTTTTTAAACACGAATTACAATTGCTGCAGTCAGGCTCTTTTCTTCCATACTCTCACCCCTTTAGACGACTAACAGCTTTCATCGACCAGGAGGGTGTACTCAAAGAAGGAGGTCATCTTGGTCAATCAGCACTCACATATTAAGGACATCCTGCCATTCTACCTCGTCACTCTCGACTCTCAACTTTCATTATTGATCAAGTTCATCTGCGGACTCTTCACGGAGGCACTCAGCTTAAATTAGCTCAAATGTGGCTAACTCATTGATTCGTCGGCGGAAGACCCCCTGTGAAATCTCATATTTTACATTGCGTTGTGTGTGCTCGGCAGAGAGGCATTCGGGCTCAACAATTGATGGATCAGCTCCCTCTGTCACGAGTCACACCAACGCACGCATTTACTCACACAGGAGTTGACTACGCCGGCCCTCTCACGCTCAAATCTTGGAAGGGGCGAGGAAACAAAACACACAGAGGCCGGATCTGCATCTTTGTGTGTCTCGCCAATTCAGTTCTTCATCTCGAGGTAGTCAGTGACTACTTAGCTGATGGCTTCCTCTTAACGTTCAGGCGCTTCTCATCTCGGCGGCATTCTTCATATCCTGCACTCTGACTGTGGCACCAACTTCATTGGCGCTCACAAAGCTATACTTCTGTTGTTCAGGAAGGCCTCTCAAGAGCATCACATCACCTCATCTTCACACGCAAATCACCAAATTGCTTGGAAGTTTACTCCCTCTGCTGCTCCACACATGGGTGACAAATGGGAAGTCGCAGTAAAAATCTGTGAAATATAATCTGCGACAAACAGTGGGCGATACAGCACTCACATTTAAGGAGCTCACCACACTGCTGGCTCAAATCGAGGCCTTATTCAACTCGCGGCCTCTGGAACCACACAGCGATGATCCTGGTGACTCATCAGGTCTCACACCTGGACATTTTCTCATCAGTGAAGCACTCACAACTGTCCCAGAGCCAACTCTAGAGGATTAAGCGATCTCACGACTCTCAAGATGGCAATTGTTGCAGCAGAAGATGTAACAATTTTGGCGTTAATGGGCTGCTCGTTACTTACAACGGCAGCAGTCAATCTCAAAGTGGCGTCACCTTAACAACATTATCAAAATCGGTTCGTTGGTTCTGCTCACGGATGAGCGCTTTCCCTTGTGCAAGTAGCCACTCACACGGGTCACAGCGTTCCATCCAAGCAAAGATGGGCTCACCAGGGTGGTGACACTCCAAACTGCTACCACAACTCTCACTAGGCCAATCTTAAAACTAGCGGTCTTGCCCGTCTGATCCAACGCACAACATCGGGAACTCACCTGACGCACGGCGATCGTCTCGCTCGCTTGACTTCAGCGTAGCACAACGACGCTTTTGTAAAGCACAGCCATCTTAGAATTTTTGACACTTCTGTGAAAACCCGCTGGCACGACACAATCCTCTGCTCTCACCTCGGACAATTTCATCGACTCCACCAGATCCACTCATCGTATTCGTGCTCAACAGGACTCAAAACACGGTAAGAGTGCATCGTTACGATTTATCTAAATTCAACGACGGTGAGACGAGTAAATCTCATTTGCACATCCTCATAAAGTCTCATCGCGTGGCGTGCTCTACAGTGCAGGCTGCACCACGTTTCACCTCAAACTACAGCACGCAATTAATATAATTGCATGTGCTCTTACTTAATTAATATTCTCTCTCTCAACTAAATTAACTCACAATTTTATTGGTGATATTTATTTCTCATTTGTGCATTCTCCAAATCTTTTATCGTGGCGTGCTCTGCAGAGCTGGCTGCACCACATTCACCTCACAAATGACAGCATACAATTAATATAATTGTGTGCTTCTCACGAAATATTAAAATCAAAATTCACTTTCAATTTATTTGTATTATTTTTTATATATTTTTTCGTAGTGTGAGAGTCGACGATGGAATAAAACCATTTTTTCTGCCTTGAGTGAAAACTCATTATTTTCAGATATATTTCAGATCCATTTCAACAATACCGCAGGAATTCTCAACACCGTGATCGATACGTATGCGCAAGCGAACACGTCCTCTTCCCGTGGACTGATATGCCATGCACGCCCTTCCATTCCCTGTTTGGATCGCAATGCGCGCGAGTCATATAAGATTTTAGCATGGCACGCTCTGGACAGAAAACAGCTCGGTGAAAAATAATAAATTCACTCTGCATTCGCCTAGGAATGATATCATCATTGCCAGGTGAAGACAGAGAGGAGTCAACTGGACTTTGACAAGAAGAAGTGCTGAGTCCAGAATAAGCTGCCTTCCTCTTCTCCTGCACGGGGTTCGTAAATCCTGTCCAGGCGAGGAGAACGGCAGTCTTCTCTTGACAGACATAGTATAATAACGTTTTCAGAGAAGTTCTGCATAGGAGCCTTGCAAAGTAGTTGTTAAAAACCTCCGGAATAAAGTTTTCGCTCCGGGACACATAGACCGCCAGTCAAAATAGGAAACGCCAGGAGTAGGGTGCATCGCAAATCAGTCTCCCGCTTTAAACGTTAAAGTTTGTTATACCGTTGTGATGAAGACAATTATGAAGTTAAAGGTTAAAAACAATTATAAAGCTAAAAGTTAAAGACAATATAGAGTGTAACCTAGTGACTATATGTAATTATAAGCAACCCCAAAGGGATTATTACTATTACCTCCAGAACTTGTAAGTACGAGTGTGTGTGTATTTGAGTGAGTATGTGTTTTTTCATATAAATTTCAGTATTGTTTTAATTTTCTCAACACAATATATTTCTCTTTTCATTTCTTGACAACCTGCTTCAAGAGACCGAGCCCGATTGGGGGCGGACAGTGCAGCAGATCCCAGGAACAAAAAATAAAAACAAACTCTCCGCCTCACGCAGGGATTTGTTACGTTAGCTACCCAGCCTTCTGGTCAGGACGTAACACCATTATTACAAAACGAAATCCAGCCAGTTACACTTAGTCTACGAAAAGGATCGTTTTTACAATCAGCATCGCTAAATGCAGTAATGTCAGTTTTATTACTGTTCACTTTATAAGTAATACGAGTACCAAAAGAGAGAGTACCCTTCATTTATCTGAATACACGCTTAATCGTTACCCAGTGTACGTAACTGGACATTCCCATAAAACTACCTAGTACGTATGACTACTGCATATGCCAAATCAGGTCAACTTACAACCATAAGAAACATTAGTGATCCTACTGCTTCGTAATGAGGACATTTTTTATGAGTGTTATCTTTATTTTCATCACATTAGAAAATTGCATTTCCCTTGTCGAAAGTGGAGTGGAGACTAGAGCGCAATTGATATGAATTTTTCTAAAATCTTTTTAGCGTGTGCTTCTTGGTGTATCTTAATCCTTTCACCATCTCCACTTCTTTCGATTTGAAATCCTACAAAACATTGAGCCTCTCCGTAAATAATTTCAAAATGTTGTTTCAAATCTGTAAGTAAACTCATCATGGGTTCTGAATTACTACCACATATACCATAAATCCATTATCTACATATATTGCTACATAAGTTTTCACATTTAATTCTACGTTTTCATAAATAAACATACATGGATCTGCGGGAGATTGTACATAATTCCTATCAGTGAGAATATTCACGTCTTCAAATTCCATTGGCGTGAAGCCTGTTTCAAACCATAAAGCTTGTGCTTTAGTAAATAAACTAATCCATCATCACACTCGAATCTACATGGTTGTTCCATGTGAATGGGTTCGTTCAAATCGCCGTGCAAAAAAGTAGTTTTTACGTAGAATTGAATCATTCGCAAATTAAGGGATGCTTCAATGGATAAAATTAATCTTATCGATTCATATCTAACTACAGGCGAAAAAGATTTCTGATAATCGATTCCGGCTTTTTGGGAATACCCCTTAACCACGAGTCGCGCTCTATATTTGTCGCCATCTGTACTATCTGTAGTACCATCTGTATTATGATTTGTCTTGAAAACCCATCAATTTTTAATATTATTTTTATGATTTGGCCTCGATACTAAAATCCACGCTTTATTTTTCTCTGATGCATCAAGTTCGTCATTAATTGCATTCAAACGTTCAGATACATTTTCAGATTCTATTGCATCCTCAAGAGTTTTTGACTCGACTGTACATAAAAATAATTCCGCAAAATTCGTTTCTGAGCTACAGTCATTTAACCTTGAATTTTTTCTTAGAGGGTATGTATCTCTCCATATAGGTAAGCGTGGAAATACTATACGGTTTAATTTTTATTAAAACATCATCCCTCTCTGATTCAGATTTCGATAATTGTTATATTCAACAGCTATTTAGAATGTTCATCACTTTTTGATAATTCTAGAAAATTATTTATTTCATTCTCTCAGGTTTTTTCATGAAGAACGATATCTCTCCGAAGAAAAACCTTCACTTTAGATGCATCAAATACTCTATAAGCTTTGCTTTTATCGTGGAAGCCGACCAAAATACGTTTTACAGAATTAAATTGCCATTTTGTATGTCGTACTTTGGGCACGTGTACATAACAATCACTGCCTAAGGTTCTTAAATGTTTCACGGACGGTTTTAAATTGGATCATTTTTCAAAAGGCATAGCGTTATTAAAAGTTTCCGAAATTGTACGATTTTTCAAATAAACAGCCGTGCTTACAGCTTCCCCCCACAAATAAGTAGGTAAATTTTTTGTCGCTAGCATCGCGTTTTTCTGCCTCAATAATCGTGCGATTTTGTCTTTCGCTCAAACTCTTTTGTTTCGGCGCTCTTGGCGTCGAAGTTTTATGCTTATTTCCTTTTGACAGTAAAAATTTACTTCCGAATTACAAAATTACAAACCGCGGAGCTCAGATCTCAATTTCTTTATTTTATGACCTTCTGATCGAATTTCAGCATACAATTCTTGAAGGCAATTCACAACGTCCATTTTATCCTTTAGGAGATATACGAAACAATATCGCGAAAAGTCATCCTTCAGCAACAAAAAATAATTTGCTCTACCTATTGAGGTATTATTCATGTCACCACACAAGTCTACATGAAAAACTTCACCAGGTATTTTCGAATGAATTGCTTCATTTTTAGGAAGACTTTCGATGTGTTGTTTCATTAATACACAGGTGTCGCAGAAAGGATTTCCTTTTTCTACATCATTAATTATTAAATCATTCACAGCTGAAATTTTATGCATATTTCTTAAAGATTAAAAATTTGGGTGATCTAGTCTTTCGTGCCTGTTCGAGAACCAGTTAGATGAAGAGTAAGTAATATATTGTATAAAATAATTTAACACGGTACACAGTTGTAGAATAACTTTGGCATTTATTGCCCACCTGTCATGTGCGGTGGAAAAAATAATACACAAAAAACACATGAAGTATAACAAAGAACATATCAGAATGAGCGAAAAAAGGAGAGAATAAAGTGAATGAGCTTTTGTTATCCCACACGATTATATTAATCGGTGTTATATGGTGAGAAGTGCTGACGAGGGCTGGCCACGCGGTGACGCAGAAGCCAGGTGCACGACATGTTGAGCCTCGATGTTGATGCACAGATGAGCCGATGCTTGGAGATCACAATGCTGTTTTATCGAGATGGAGATGATGAATACAGTAGATCGACTGACAATGAGTAGAATGACAACTTTAATTATGCACAGAGAAGACATGTACGAAACGCGAAGTGGTCTGAGCGGCGCAAGAGAAAGTTGCAAGATGTCTGACTTATTCGAAGCAGTCGTTGTCTCTACTACGCTGTCGAAGTATGCGTGCGCGATTATAGGCACGCTTAGAAAGTGAATTCTGATCCCCGTGAGGTGCTGCCGCTATGCAGCCAGAGTGTGCAGTTGTCTATACTAGCCTGCAGTGCACAGTCCAGCTAAGAGCAGCAGAATACAAACATTCTCAAACAGTGCCAATTCATCAAGTTAGAACCTACAGGTAATTTAATTCTAATTAATTATCATTTACATCAAAATCCAAACCATACAAGTTACACACTTTTGTACCGGTCACCAAAATTTTTCCGCGTTTCATAAAATACATGTAATTTCCACCTTCATAAAAAAATCTTGTTAACCTTTAATGGAAGATTTAAAACAGAAACGAGATTTTTTTTAATTTCAGGCACGTATAGTACACCTGTAATTAGATGTGTAACGCGCGTGCCATCCGATTGAGTAACGCGTACTCCAACATTAAAGTTTCCTTGCACATAAATAACATAACCGTTACCTATTCGAAATGGGTGAGATTTTTTCTCAAAGCGCATATAATTTGTCATTCAATCACGTCTAGAAGTCATGTCTACCGTAGCACCTGAATCTACAAACCAACAATCGCTCATTTTTTTTCCGTCAAGTATATAATTTTCTGCGGAAAATAATTGAGCTTCTCTCATATGATTGCACATTGTCGAACACATTGGATTATACACATAGAACTATCATTTACCGATTATGCTACACACGTTTGATTTTTATTTTTATTTGCTCGTTGAACGGTCAACTTTTTTCTTACGACAATCTCTCGCGAAATGCCGAGGTAAATCGCAATAATTACATTTAAAACGACTTTTCAAATTTTTTTACTTAGAATGAGAACCGCTGTCTCCGCAATACTTGTTTGTGTACGCATTACCTCTACTGCTCTGTTTATATCTTGCTAGGAATGCCGCATCAGTCTCCTTGGCTTCGCTTGCCGACGCTTTGGAATTCATAAGCGTTTCTTCGTTGACGAAATGGTCCGTTAGTTTTTCGATTGTTTGCGATTACTACGGCACAGCATGCCACGCAGTCCTAACACTGTCGAATTTTGGGTGTAGGCTTCCGAGAATCTTCGCTATTATAACTGAACCTTTCTGCTCCATATCCATGTCTTTAAATCTTGTAGCCTGGGAAACAACAGTCGCAATATAATCAGTAACTTTTACTTCACGTCCCATTTTTTAATTAATAAACTGATCCAAAAGAACTTGCACAGATTGATCACGTTTTGCAAATGCACGGTTTTCAAGCGTGACCACATCTGAGCTGCAGTTGTACAATCGGATAAATGTTTCAATTGCTCCTGCAAGAGACCGCGCATCAGAAAAGCTTGAGTTTCCGAATCTTCCGAGTCCCAGTCTGTTGTGTTGTCAATGGGTCGAGGTGGCGTTCCGAGAATGTAAGGCTTGAGCTTATTCTCTGCCATGAATATTTCCATTTGGCGGCACCAAAGATGAAAGTGTTGCCCATTGAATTGATGTATTTGATACAGCTTTACTTCGTCAGCCATATCTATGTACTCTTCGATTTCCTCGGAACCTTGTCAAAACAGGTATCTTAGATCATTTAATGGCTCTTCACTTATGGGAAGTATTCGTTTATGACTGAATTGCACTTTGTTGGAGAACCGTATTTGTTTCACAGTTTATGCACGAAATCTGTTCACTGTTCTCACGATTTACTTATGGCCAACTGGGCCCATAACCTGTTGAAGGTTGCAATAAATAAGCGGAAGACTTATTAACGAATCGTTAGGCTTACTAAGAATAATTGAAGCAATATAAGCTATGCAGGAGTCGGTGTGCTCTCAGCCACATGCGCCTCGGACGAACGGTCTCGTTGTTCTGAACAGACGTGTATTTCAAACTAACCGCTGCGCTTAGATAAGATTGTGTACCACTGTATCGACACAGCATTTCAAATTACAAGGCGCCATTTCTGAACAGGTACATAAGTATATAATGACACCACATCCAGAGAAACTAGGGTGTAATTTTTAGGAATCATGACATTTGGGATTTTCTGTTTGAGTGCGAAACTGTCTTTGATATCAGATTTGCATTTCTGAAAGATATCCGAAAGTATTTTGAAAACGAATTTTGCCAAGTTATGACACGGGCTATTTATCGATGTTACAATAGGACGAACTGGATCATTTTCCTTATGGATCTTTGGTAACATGTTTAATCAGTATAATCAGAGTAAGCGGCTATTAAGTCGTTGAATATGGATTTAGTAAATGCGATTACAATACGGCCAGCTCCAAGTTGTCCAGGAGCCACAGAAGTATTAATTCACACTCAGTGCAATTTTGTTTACGTTTCGGTCCTATTGTGCGGTCCCTCTTTAGAAGGTTCAAATTTTATTTAGTTCCCAAGAATAACAATATAGATTTTGTAATGTATATAATATAACTTTTTTTTTATACCAAAGTTAGATGCGTTCACAGAATTATAGTCATTCCGAGAACGCATCTCACTTGACTTACAAGAAGTTATTACTTTTAATAAGGTAAGAACTTGAAATCAGCAAAGTGCCGATATCATTTTATCTACCTATGTAACTAAATAACTGTCAAAAATTCTCTATGAAGACAATGAGTAATAAGTGTCATATAAGAGAGGTCATGCGGAACATAACATAATGCCAATAGGTTCTAAACTTGCAGAATATTCTTTATTATACAATGGGTCTTATTGTTGCAGTAAGCTCCATTATTAAGAGGCAGTTTATTATTAATACTTCTATTGAATAAAAAACTTATATTATGTTACATGTAAAAGTTCAGTGTATGTCAATAGAAAATGAAGTGTAGCGACTCACCTATGAATAACCTTAATATTAATATATTCTCTATTTCCATACTGGACTCAATTTAGTCAATCAGCCAGCGTTGTAATTATAAGGACATGGTGGTTGTCTTTCATCCATCATATAATACAATGATAGTCTTGTAGAATACGTCTTTGAGACGCACACTTCACGAGGTGAGAACCGAGCAGATCAACAGCTTTTCACAAGATGGCTGCTATTTCAAAGGAAACATTGTCGCCAACGCTGTTGAAGAGCGCGTGCGTACGGTTAGCTGTTTCATATCCTGCTGACCCAGTATGATTTTTATGCTTCCGTGAAGTGCTGTCGCTAAACAGCGACAGCGAACGCTTGCCCACGCTAGTCTGCCGTGCGTCCAGTAACGCGCAGTGGAATGCTCGTCCACTCTCAAACAGTGCACCTTTACTTCAAAAGGGCGACTCAAACAGGCCATTTTTAGGCGACTCTTTTGTATGTTCAATGGAAAGCCGTAATGAACATGGCCACCAAAATCAGATCTTTACCGTGTTGTACGCCAAGGCTGCGCCACAGAACTCTCCAGCGGTTCCCTTTCACATCCGTTCATAACTTCACGTATATGCACTCCACACGTCACTCAACATAGACCCACTAGTATATCTATATGATGCCATCGATATACACAGCACTACAGACACACAACACCAACCGATATTCACCGATATACACGCCAAGGGTCACGCAATAGACTCACTCGTATACCTGTATCATGCGATCGATATCTACAATCCTCAATCCACTCCTAGCTTCCTTCGACCTACCTGTGTATCCCACAGTACTAAGGCCCGCCGCGAGATGGCTTCTTGTATGTCGTAAGCCCCATGGGCCCCTGCTGTAAATACCAGGTGTATGCATAAGTTTTTTCCGGTTTTTTGGTAAAAAAAAAACACGTAATTTTCAAGGGAAATTAATTTTTGTTTTATTCAAAATATTAGCCATCGGCTTCTACACATTTCGCCCATCTTTCAGGTAACTTATGAATACCATGCCAGAAAAACTGCTTGTCTTTTGCGGCAAACCATTCGTCGAGCCATTTTCCAACTTCCTCCAAATTGCTGAAGTGCTGCTCTGGGAGCGCGTGCCCCATCGATGCAAAGAGGTGATAGTCAGATGGCGCCAGGTCTGGCGAATACGGCGGGTGCGGAAAAATGTCCCATCCAAGCGATTTCAAGGTGTCTTTCACTGCTTTTACTGTGTGAGACGGCGCATTGTCGTGTAACAAAATCACTTTGCCATGTCTTCTGGCCCATTCCGGTCGTCTTTCGATTAATGCGTGGTTTAAATTAATAATTTGTTGGCGATAGCGTTGTGTATTAACGGTTTCGCCGGGCTTCAAGAGTTCATAATACACAATACCGCTCTGGTCCCACCAGACACAGAGCATGGTCTTCTTGCCGAAGCGATTTGGCCTTGGTGTTGAAGGACCGGCTTCGCCAGGTGAAAGCCACGATTTTTTCCGCTTCGGGTTTTCAAAATAAATCCCTTTTTCGTCACCCGTCACAATTCGATGCAAAAATGATTTCCTTTCGTGGCGTTGAAGCAGCACTTCACAAGTGACTTTGCGATTTTCTATTTGACGTTCATTGAAATCGTGTGGGACCCATTTACCGAGTTTATTGATCTTCCCCATTACTCGTAAACGTCTGCTGATTATTTCTTGTGACACATGTAATGCTTCTGCTCATTGCCGTTGAGTTTGAGTTGGGCCTACATCCAATAACTCCTGCAATTGCTCGTCTTCGCATTTTTGTGGTCTACCAGAGCGCTCACTGTCTTTCACATTGAAATCATCACTTTCAAATTGTCGAAACCATGTCTCACATGTTCTAATCGATGGAGCGTGTTCACCATATGTTTCTACCAGCAAACGTTGACTTTCAGCAGCTTTTTTCTTTTGATTAAATAAGAAAAGCAATGCGTGCCGCAAATGTTCTTTTTCAGGCACAAAACTCGACATGATCACTGAACGATCAAACAAAGACGCTAGTTTTTGGCGGACTCAACTTGTGTGTGTTTGTAGGTTAATGTCAGACGAACAAAATGACGTATGTGTCAAATTAATACGCTGCGTACTTTTCGCTGGCGCAATCTCTTAGTTAAACCGGAAAAAACTTATGCATACACCCGCTCGGACGCGAATGAAAATTAGTAGATTCAGCGGAATAAACCCAATTCCGATCGTTTGCCACTCACCGACTACTTAATTTACCTGTCTCGTACCTACACTTCCCATCACCCTTCGCACTTCCTCTTACTCTTCATGTTAGCAATTGGTTCGCCCTTCCTGATCCACCCTACTCTTACTTCGTGGTAGCTGTTGGTTCACCCTTACTGATCCACCCTACTCTTAACTAGATCCTCCTTTTTCCCATATACTCCTTTTCTTCCTCTTCACGACCACCGATGCCGAACGCTCGCGTCAGCGGCACAATGGCTCACAACCTCTTATTCTCCGTCGGGTGGCGGCTCTTCGAATTTCTAAATTCCATCACTAACTCCCTCTGATTCAGACATTCTCTACATCCTAGATGACGTTAAAACATCAGAGCCAGTCACCAGGCTCCTACCCACCCCGGCGAAGAAAGTCGAGAAACTTATCTTTGCCGCCGCACAACGTTGCAAACTAGAGTTCGACACAAACTCCGTTCAACCTCCTCTGATTCCTGTCGAGGTCCAACCCTTCGACTATAGTCGCTACTCGCAGGCGGCCGACGAAACCGATCCTCGTCGGCGCGCCGCTCGGACAAACTCTTCGGACCAAATTAATGTCGTTATCATGCCACCGGTCTTTCTCAGGACCATTACAAAAACCACATCTCTCACTTCTTTAAGGTTTGCCCCTTTCACCAAGCGGAAGAATAGCAACGGATTGATGGTTTGTTTGCCAAAAATAGTTCTAATTTGACTGGCCTATTTTACACTCTTGTACTTACAATAATAGTTACGAAGGTAATTAGAAAAGTACAAAGTGATCATCATTTTAATAATTCACCTTCATTTTATTACTCGTGTATTTAGAATTAAATCAACAAACACAATTAAATAATTACGTTCCGTTTTTACTTATTTTCAGTTGCTAACAACATTTCTGATGTACAACTTAGTAAAATTTACATACTGTTGAATAAACTATATTTACAAATATTAACTGAATTCCACGTACTCTTTTTCTGACTCTACCATGAGCGCTCTGCATCTAGGTACAGATAAACGAGTATAGTAGGAATGATGGTCATCTCGTAGCATTTCGATATATACAGCGGTGCTTCTCAAGGATTTTTTTTAACGCTTTTATATTTCTGCAATTTCAACTAATGACCCGGGTGGTGGATTTAAATAAAGATACGGATATACGAGGGTGTATCAATAACTCGGTGACTTTTTGAACTTCCTGCGGTGTAATTTGAAAAGCAACACTGCTCACGACAATTGCCATCTGTCGATAGACTGCTGTGAAATTTTGAGTAAGCTGCGTCATTCAGTTTGTGTTGGACAGCCATTAAAATCAGACAACCGCGTGAATTTTTGCGAAAAGGGAAAAAGTGAATTTCGTGTGTTCATCAAGCATTATTTTTTTACGGAAAGAAACCATCACTCAAATCAAGAATAAGCTTGATAAATACTATAGGGACTCTGCACCATCAATTACAATCGTTAACAAGTGGTTTACTGAATTTCGTTGTTGTCGCATAAATACGAGTGACGCCAAACGTTCTGGACGCCCAATTGAGGTCACTACACCCAAAAAAATTTTTTAAATCCACTATATGGTGTTGGCCGATCGGAGATTGAAGGTGTGCGAGATTGTAGAAGCCATAGGCATATCACATTGCTCTGTGGTTCCAATTTTCAAAGATAATTTGGGTACGAGAGAGCTATTCGCAAGATGGGTACCGTGTTTGCTCATACTTGACCGCAAACGCAATCGTGTGACAACTTTGAAGAGGTGTTTGGCATTGTTCAACTGCAATCCGGACGAGTTTTTGCGCCGGTTCATAACTGTGGACAAAACATGGATCTACCACAACACACCGGAGACTAAGCAGCGGTCGAAAGGTCATAGTGACAATTTTTTAGGATGCACGTGGTATAATCCACACCAATTACCTTCAAAAGGGAAAACAATCAACAGCGATTTTTATGCAAACATAATTGACCAGTTTAACGTCGATTTGAATGAAAACATGACCGCATTTGGTCAGAATGAAAGTGCTCTTCTACCAAGACAATACACGGGTGAAGATGCTGTAGTCCGTGGGAAATTGTCTTTGGTGGGGACTGAATGAAGAAGTCGCAGGGTTCTGGAAAAGGCAGAGGGCTGAGATTCTGAGAACGTCGGCTATTACGAAGACAATAGAGGATTGGCGTGGTCGAACGAAAGGTCAACAATGTACAGCAGCATTTTGGAAAGGGCCATGGATAATTCAGGTTTACGGGAAACGGCCAGATGAACAGGAAAAAAACAAATTTAAATTAGACGTTTGACAGCTACTGCAGCCTTGTAAAGTGAAAGTAGCTTCTTTCTCTTTTCAAGGCAATCCTTGAGTGGCAGGACAATAAGGCTCCTGCTAAATACAGTAATAATTTATGATGCAGGAGCTACAGAGATGGAAAGAGACAGTTTCGGTATAAAATCGCGCAAAGTGCGACAATCGCTGTACACTGTTCACAGATAGCCGTGAACGCAGAAGCCCTACCGAAGAAATGAGATCCAGACCAGCCATTTTAGCCGAGCAGTAAGTTTACTACGTGAGAAACCATGCCGAAACCTCTAAATTCGAATCTGACGTCCAGCAGCGGGAGCCCTCACTACATGCCACGGCAGTACAGTCAGCTGAGCATAACACAGCTGGCACCCATAGCAGACAACGCAGAGCTGTCAATAGGACTATGATTGTCATCATTGCCACTTGAAATCTACCAATGCAAGTGGAAATCGAGCTGAATAAGGGCCTGAGAGGGTAAGAGGAGGTTGAGACACGCCGAATATTCGAAATAGGTAGGCGTAAGGTGTAATAAAAGATAAAAATAGCAGATTTACCTTCCAGTAATTTATCGATAATTCATAAGAAATCAATCTGTCATTGGAGTCAGGCACATAACATTGATCCAACACTAATATGCATTGTAGGTACCGGAAAACACGCAGAAATGTTAATCTTAATCTCAAAATTGCGGCGCGCGACATCTCTGCTTCACAGGTGTCTACGAATGCGCGGAGACTGTGTTACGCTAGCACTCGACAGCAGCTATGGTCGAAATCGCGATCTTCCAGACTAGAGAGAGGAGCGCGCGCGAGAGCTTAGCCCCGTCCACAGAGTAGTGAAGAGCAAGTGAGTGTAAATCCGAACAGCGGAATGCTGAGTGCTAAGTTCACAAAGAGCGAGTGGACCCGCTATACACCGATATGCAACGTAAGCATATGCGATCAGTCAATAAAGGGTACTAGAAGGTCCATTTATCCAAAATACTTTCTGAAGATGAGGCAGGTATAGCAGCAACGATTCTAATCGTGATTATCATCAGAGGAATTATACAATAATTCTATTTAAATGCGGACGCCATTATGAAGGCGTGCGTAAACCCGGAAGTGCGCATGTCAAGCGTATGGATGATAAAATCCACGAAAACAAGAGTTGTGGAGTCACTCCACTTTTATTTATATATCGCCATATTTTCTACTGAATAAACCCTATTTTTACCTACCACTTAAGCCTGAACTAATTAACATAGAAATTGAATAATAACCCTGAAATACCGTTACAACGTATCTTGTTCTTGGTCAACGAGACCTTTGTCTGAATTTGTATAGATCGGAGTGGAGCGGAGAAAGTGGGCATCCTGGATTGCCTTCTATCGCTGCTTGGCTTTTGATATATGGTCATGTTTTTTCTTCAGGAAATGGTCATGGTCAGCTCGAAGTCACATTTGTCTCGTGAATTGGTACATTATTCGGGATATTCAGTTCGAGCCCAAACTGCATTTTGAAACGGCATTTTCAGTAGTGTGTGCCCTCGATACAAACTCCAGTTTTCTATCCCAGCATTCGCGATCTTCACAAATGAGAGCCTTGATTTGTTCCTTAATTGACCTGTGGATTCTTTCAAGGCTTCCATTGCTCTGGGGATAAAACGTTGGGGTGGTCATTTGTCTGAACTAGGATAACTTTTCCAGATGTTTGATATAATATATTATCAGAGGATGATATAATATATTTTGAGAGTTGATATTGAATAGACAAAATGTATTGGGTCTGGGAAAAAATTCGTGGCGTTTTTTTAGTACATTTTAACTGGTTTTCTTATAGTGTGAAAAATTAATTTATTTAAACCAAATATGCTCCATTATTATCGACAATGTTTCGCCATTTTTCGAGTAGAGCCATGATGCCATCGGTGAAGAACTTCTGTGGTTTTTGGTTGAAAAACTGAATCAAGTGGTATTCGCAGGCTTCTTTTGAAAGCAGCTTAATTCCATTAAAAGTGTTCTGCAGAGATTGAAATAAGTGATAGTCAGAGGGTGCTATGTCTGGACTATCGGTGGATGCATCAAAACTTCCTAGCCAAGCTCTCGCAATTTTTGACGGGTCATCAAAGAATTGTGTGGTCAGGCGTTGTCATGATGAAAGACAACACCTTTCGTATTAATCAATTCGGGCCGTTTTATTCAATTGCTTGGCGTGATCTCTCTAGTTGTCCACAGTAGAGTTGAGAATCAACCGTCTGACCAACTGGAAGTAGCTCATGGTGGACGATTCTCTTCCAGTCCCACCACACACAGCATCACCTTTTTAGCCGTCAATGCTGGCTTCTAAAACGCTTATGACGGCTCACTTGTCCACGATCTTTGACGCTTCCGATTGTCGTACGTGATCCATTTTTCACCACCGGTTATGACACGTTTTAGAAATGGCTCGATTTCATTGCGTTTCAGCAGCGCATCGCAGATGTTAATTCGGTCTATCATGTTTTTCGCGCCCAGCTCATGAGGTACCCATACATCGAGGTTCTTTTTGTAGCCAGCTTTGTGTAAATGGTTCAAAACAGTTTTGTGGTCAATGCCTAGCTCCATAACAATATCGACACTGCTGATATGCTTATCTTGCTGGACTTTTTCAAGAATTTAATCAGCTTTTTCAGTGATTGGACGACCAGAGCGTGACTCATCTTTCACATCAAAATTACCAGAACGAAAGCGAGCGAACCATTTCCGCGCAGCAGATTTTGATAAAGTACCTTCACCGTACACAGCACAAATTTTTTCACAAGCCTGCGCAGCGATCTTCCCTTCGTCGTAATAATATTGCAAAATATAGCGCAATTTTTCATTACTTTTCTCCATTTTCAAATGCAAACAACTTTCTAACCACTGCACCAATTTCGATGTTTATATACTCAAAGTAACGCTCGAAGTATCACCTTTCCAACGAGCGTTTAGTGGTGTCGCTGCGATCTGTGTTTCCTAACTTATTTGCAATTGATGCCATCTATCGAGAAAAACGTCACGAACTTTTTCCCAGACCCAATATAAAACGCTTAGATGCGACTAAAAATCAGTCGGTCCTGAGTATATAGTAAATCTAGATCTATACTCACACAGTTAACCGGCTACCTTATTTACCGTAACCAACCTACCCTTCTCCTAAACCTCTCATCCTCCTAACTTAACTATGTCGTCGACGTAGCTGCTGGTTCGCACCCATCCCTGGGTAGCGGCCTTCCTACTCCACCCTTCGTTCTCCCCCTCAACTAAATCCTCCTACTTCCGTGGCCTACTTTCCATTCCCTTCACGACCATCGATGCCGAAACGATCGGATCGGCGACACAAAGGCTTACAACCTCTTCTTCACCCCCGGGTGGCGGCTCATCAGACATCAACTATTCCATTTCCGACTTCCGCTGATCCGGACATCGTCTGCATCCTGGAGAAGATTAATCACGGTATTGTTCGATGCCTCGCGTATTAGACCGTCAATGACGACAAGGTTAGGCCTCATATCATTCGAGTAGTCTGTAGCTTACGGTATACCCTCGGGAAATTCGATTTTAACACCGTACTCTGAGTACCCGGACTGCTACTCAGTCATAAAAAAGTATACGCTCGAACAGGACATCCGTTATTTCGCGTATATATTTAAAGAATTTTTTGACAAAATTTTGACGTAGGACCGCTTATCACGGCTGTCTATGGATGTTTCCAACATGCATCCATATCAATGAGTATCTATCAAAACCAATTAACTGATGCTTAAATAAGCTTATACCGCTGAGGTGGCGGCGGCCCCGCGGCATCAGCTATTTTCATGGCCTTGACGAGCTGATAAGGTGCAGCGCGCCCGTACTAAATTGTAAATTAAATAACAACAGTTTCTAATTTCTCATAAATAAAGCAATATTTTTATTTCACTATGCATACAGCGCTATATGCAAAATTTACGAATCATGTAATTCTAAACAGCAATATTATATCCACGGGAACAGCACAAGAAAGTCGTAACAAAAGGAAATACTCGATCAGGAAGACGGGACAAAAGGAATCAACGATGAGTAAATCAGAACAAAAGGGAACGGTAAAGAGATAGCAGTTACTGCTACGAATAACAGCACAAAAAGAACGAGCAGATAACAGTTTTATACATAATAAATTAATATTTATATTTTTTTTACGTATTGTACATAGTAAATACGATACATAAAATTACACAAAAAGTTTATTTTTAAATACCGCGAATTCACTCATAAGACATAAAACTATAATATATACTTTTTTCGTTATACCAATTAGATTATTTCACAATAGTCATACGGTACAGTAGAGTTCTTCGCCTGTCGCTTTCGCTTGGTGTTACAGGTTCGCATGATTTCGTTTCGTTACGCGTTACTACTTAATGAAATTTCGTACGTCAAATAGCGTCGAATTTGAAAA
Organism: Cylloceria caligata; assembly: GCA_963942595.1. Classification (NCBI taxonomy): domain Eukaryota; kingdom Metazoa; phylum Arthropoda; class Insecta; order Hymenoptera; family Ichneumonidae; genus Cylloceria; species Cylloceria caligata. The sequence continues at coordinate 42,602,165 of OZ012706.1, forward strand.
TAATAGCTACGCACCTAGCTCCTGTTATGAAGGAGCGTATTGAGTCATAATTTACATAACGGCTATTCGCAAACTTTAGCGTGATACCCTTTACTTTACATTTTTCAATAGTCGTACTGTTTGAGATTCCTCCCAAATGTAGTTGGAACGACCTGTGAATATATCGAAAATCATGAGACTTCACTCACAACAAGGAAAACCAGACAGAAAGATGTTTTATAGAGAAAGTGGTGTATTGTACTATCCGCTCTTTCACTACAAAAATAAATCCGAAAATAAAAAAACTAAGAAAGATATAAAAATACATACAAATAAATTTAATGTAAATTTTGAACAACTATTTAAGCAGTACATTATATTAATTGTGCGCTGTCTTGCATTGAAAATAATGTACGTGGTGCAGCCAGCGCTACACAGCACGCCACGGAATGAGAAGTGTGAGCGTTAAAGATGTCTCTTATTCCCAGTGAATTCTCATAAGATTTATACAAGAGATTTTACGGAGACTGAATTTGAGCACTTGCAAATACAGGGTGCGCCATCTCAATCGGGTCGATGGAAGTATTGAATAACTTAGAGAATTTTCAACAGATTTCACAAAGTCGTATTTTTTTATTAAATTTGATTCATTACAATTTATTTTGATTAGTTTCCAAAAACCACATCGATCAAATGTCCACCTTTATTACTGAGACAAAAATGAGCTCTTTTTTCGGCATTTTCCATTGTATTTGCCAGCGTCTCGGGCGATATCGCTGCGATTTCGGCTCGAATGTTGTTTTTTAGCTCCTCTATGGTCTTCGGCTTGTTGGCATAGACTTTACTGTTCAAAAATCCCCACAAGAAGAAGTCCGGTGCAGTCAAATCCGGCGATCTTGGTGGCCAGTCAATATCACCTTTCTTTGATATCACACGTCCTGGGAACTTCCGACGCAAATAGTCCATTGTTGAGCGCGCAGTGTGACATGTCGCACCATCTTGTTGGAACCAAAATTCCTTAAGACCTTTTTCACGCATTTGTGGTAAAACAAAGTGTGCCAACATCCACCGATATCGATCCCCATTGACAGTTTCACCAGCTCTGAAGAAAAATGGTCCAATGGTGGTTTTTGAGCAAACACCGGCCCAAACTGTCACTTTCTCATCGTGCAATGGAGTTTCGTGAATAATATGAGGATTATCGGTGCCCGACATGCGACCGTTTTGTTTGTTGACAGCGCCAGAGAGGGTGAAATGAGCCTCGTCGGTCATCAGAATTCGCTCCCAAAAATCCGGCTCAGCTTCCTTCATTCGACTAACGTTATTAGTGTAAGCCAAGCGTTCTTTCGGCGTATAGCGATACATGGTTGAAATTGTACTGAAATAACCTAGTTATTCAATACTTCCATCGACCAGATTGAGATGGCGCACCCTGTATATTGCTTGAGTGCTGGAATTTTAATGTGACAGGCCGTGATGCAGTCAGCGCTGCAGATCACGGCAAAGTGTGCTTGAGGATGCACAAATTAATGGAATAAATTTACAGTACTTTCCCAGCAAGCTTAGCTGGGGGAAAGTACAGTGAATTGATAGAAACACACGCAATTGTATCAATTGAGTAAGCAACAGGTAATGTGAAAACGTGGTACGGCCCGCGCTGCAGAGCACGCCACAGAGTGAGACCTTTATGAGGATGTACCGATGAGTTTTCCACTCCTCACCGTCATTGAATTATGCTAAATTATAACGGTGTACTCGTACCTGATTTTAAGTCCTTGTGTGCACGAATATGTTGAGTGGATCCGGCGAAAGCGGTGAAAATTTGTCCGAGCGATACTGAAATGCGTGCGCAGTTCTAGCGGTTTTTCACAGAAGTGTCTGATTTTGCAATATGGCTGCGCTTCACAAAAGCGTCGTTGAGCGCTGAAGTCAAATAAGTGAGATATAAAGAGCTATGCTGAAGTCAAACGAGAGAGCGCGAGGCACTGCCTCGGCTATCTCCGGCATAGCCGAGCGCAGCACGCTACCCAGCAGCAACAGGTCGACGTATGGCGAATATCGATCGCCGTGGGCCAGCTGATTATCCAACACGTACCATCGGGTTGACGAACAAGGTATGCGTAAAATGTTGGTCCTCCCTATACGAACGAACTTATATAACTACCTGGCCCGTATTCGCTTAATTCCGTGAGATCTCCAACAAATTGATCTATTGGTGGATCATACTCGCTACTAACGGGGTGTCTCACGTAAGTACAGAACTCCGCATCGCAGTACAATATTTGCCTCCCGAGCCTTTCAATATAACTGTATAGTTTTAGGCGAGCCTGCGCCGTCATGTAAGCTGCAATCACGGCGTTCGACGCCGGGGATAGTTGAATAATATCGCCGTTGCTTACATAGTTCACATACACGATCTTGTGATTAACCCGTAGCATACCCGTCACCTGAATCTCCGGACTCGCTTGTAAATTCATTAGCACCGAGCACGTGAAAACGATAACGGTTTTCGTGAGATTCTCGCGTTGACTATACTTTCCGCAGCTCGAATTAAGCACGAATTTTGCGAGCGATCGTAAACCGGGTTTTGACTGCAGAGCACTTCGCTCGAGATGGATACCCTCAAACTCCTTGTACAATGCTATGAAACGCTCAATTGCTTCTGTGTCATCATTACACTCTGCTGACGGTCCACTCACCTCCTATTTTATTTTTAGGACTGTGTCGATGTACTCGGAAAAATGACCGCTCCACCTCGTTGTCAAGTCACACTGCGTAACAACGTATTGCCAAATTTCATCGATACGCGTCACCTTATATCCGAGCGAGACACCTTTTCTCAGCTCGTCCATGACCGATGTGCCGTCAAACGCTTGCTCAGCGGCGTCATCGTGTGCGCAGTTCGCGGATGTGTCCATGTCTATACAGCATGTTCTATAAAGGGAAAACAGTAGTTCCCATGCATACGAACAGGCAGTACGGGCAGATACAAATCGCGCGGAGCTACTACGGTCCACTTCACGAGACCCTCGACGACACTTTGATCGTTTTCAAGTCCTACGAGATCTCGACACTCGTTACCTACGTACAATTTCGGATGTTCAACGGGATATTTTCCATTCTTTCACACCCATGGATACAGCAAGCACACATCCACATCAACGGTACGCTGGTATCGCTCACCGGTTCACGCGATAACATCGCGGACATCCATTCCAAAAAATTATACACAATTAATTAGTCGCCATACTGTATGTCGTTAGGATTGATGTCGCGCGCGGATCGAAATGATAACCAGACAGGTCCTTGCGCGAAATACGGCATGCCCAGAGTCATACCCACATAATCATGTCCCTCGCACGATTCTGTACAATGAGTGAGAATATCTCGTACACCGCCCTACAACCAAGTCAGATGATCAATACCGTCCGGTGGTTGACGAAAATAAAAATTTGTCTGCCGAATCCTAAAGCGTGGGAAACATCATCTCGGCTCATTGCCGATACCGAAGCGTTCACAAGGAGGCAAAATATTTTTCCCCTATCGCAGTCCTTCTGCCGCCAGTCTGTCCACCTGCAAGCATAATTAAAACATTCATTAAAATGTTTAACTCAATTTAATTAAATTTTTTGTTTGTTGCTAACTATATACTATGTACATAATATCAATTGTGTAACGTAAGAATGACGAACTTATATTTACCTCTAGTCCTCGAATCTTTCGACTGCACCCGGGAACCGCTGACGCATTTAGTAAACCAACCCGATGGTTGGCGGTCTCGGCACAGTGAATCGTGCAATACGAAAAACGTTTAGGTCCGATTCGTACCGTATTTTTTTTTTTTTACTGTTATTATCCCCGGAATTTTTTTTATTTTTGCCAGTGTAATTGTATTATTAAAAGCTCACCTAAATCTAGCGCGTCTTCTTCCTCCACCTCGTCATTCCCATGGTCCGCTTGCTCCTCCTCCTCCGCGTCATTCTCCTCACTCTCCATGTCGTCGACCACCACCTCTAACTCTGCCACTCGTTCTTCTTCTTCTTCTTCCTCGTCGTCTGAATTGCTATTTGTATCATCGCTTGAACTGTATTGTCGCGACGGACCTGCGACGGCTGCATCTAATTTTTTCGTAGGACCGACCATGAAAAGACCGTTCGTTGGCTTATACCCACAGAACAGTTGGGTAAAATTTCTCAACGATTCCCTGCAGCACTCTCACCATCGTTATCTCTGCTATGATCATCTGAATCGGTTCTACCCTCCTTATTGAAATCATAAGGGTCGGATCCCATTTTTCCCTTTTCATACCGTCGAACTATATAAAAATCTTACGAATTGAAGGAATAAAAATAAAAGTAAATAACGCAGTATATTAATTAAATCTTTCACTAAGTATGGGCTGCAAAGCAGGCTCATTCCGCCACCCACGTCGATGAATATCACGCATTACCGAATTAATATTTATTTCATTATCAAACAGTCCAATATTATCTGCATTAATGACATCGTGCTGATGACACTCGCACAGCGTACCGCGAATCTTACGAACAACTTGCGTCGGGAGTTCCCATAGCATCATATGTGAATTTCTTCTCTCCCATCGCGAGCTCGTCGACGGTCTACGCTTTAATATAAACTCTATCAATTTTCTTATCAATAAACGTTTTACCACCCTGACGATTATTGTGCTGAAAGAGCAGTAGTAGTAACCACGGTAAATCCGACAATTAACTAGAGGTTTTTTAAAGCGGCACGCTTTTATATACTGCATATACTGCAAAGATGTAACGAATACGACTAACCAAGAAGATGGCCGCACACGATCACTTTACAAAAGCAAGATCCACAAAAATATTTAGCGATGGTGACGTAAATGTAAGACCCTGTCATGTACTAAGTTATTGAGATTCACCGATAAATGTCACATTCCTTTCATCTAATCTCAAGGCACTCGGCCGTGAGGAAAATCATCACATTTCATTGACGAATATTATTTAGTTTCCATGCCACAACTTATCTGTATGTCAAGGTGTGAGTATGCACATACGTGTGCGATAGAGAGTATGCAAGTCATTTGAGATAGTATGATTTGAGATGGTATGAACACCGACGACGATTCATTCGAAAAGATACACTCTACGAGAAAGCAATAAAAATGGTAAATAAAGGTGCTACGTCTCACACGACATCGCCAAATATAGTGAAGCCCGTGATTTACTATTTAAATGAATCATTCAGTAAAATAATCATCTCCGGTCTCGAGTTGAACTCTGCGTGTTTTACTCCAGTGGTGAAACTATTGTCGAATACTTTTACCGGAATTACACTCAGTGCGGACGAGTGGCGAGTGTTTAAAAGTGATTTTTCTCGCGTACAACGATATTTCGAAGCTCAAGGGGCTGATGCCGAGAAAATGGGTAATACCCGCATAGAGCACACAACGCATCACACACTTCTAACCTCGTGTTACCATCACAGAGCTGTCTCATTTGGTAAAGTAGTGCTAATGAGAAATACGACAATCAAGAGGAATCTGGAGAAAAAAAACGGAAACGTTTCCGAAAATACTCTCCAAACATCGTTCTGCAGCGGCCGATATATGAAACTCCGGTCAAAATAAGTAGAAGAATTGATATTCATATGCAGGCACTAGAGAGCGAAAGTGAAACGATTCAGCGGTGTGTGAATGAGGTGGTATCGTATGTCCGTAAAAAGATAGGTGTCAGTAAAATGCTTCGTGCAACAGTATATGAGATCATCGGTTCAAGAAATTCTTTCAAGAAGCGGTCGTGCACATCATGACCCTGCCAGCGCCGAAAGATATGGAACTTATGAAAATTATTTTGTCCAAAATAATTGTGCTGTACCATGGTCATATCGGAGGGTCGTAAAGAGAAGAAAAAAATGTCAGTTGTCACAGTCCTAAAACCGAAGCATCAGCAGAAGTCTGAAACAGAAACAAGAAGGAGCTGTCGTCTAAATTTCATTAATACAGCAGATCATGGAATACCTGCCGATATCGAATAGTAGTGAAGCCGCGGAGCTTGGTAAGTAAAAAATAAAACAGAATTAAAAAATCGTAATTTAAAGGCATGCAATATTTATTTTCAATTATAACAAATAATTTGTTGCAGAACAAGTAGCCCTTACATATACCAGGTGTATGCATAAGTTTTTTCCGGTTTAACTAAGAGATGGCACCAGCGAAAAGTACGCAGCGTATTAATTTGACACATACGTAATTTTGTTCGTCTGACATTAACCTACAAACACACACAAGTTGAGTCCGCCAAAAACTAGCGTCTTTGTTTTATCGTTCAGTGATCATGTCGAGTTTTGTGCCTGAAAAAGAACATTCGAGGCACGCATTGCTTTTCTTATTTAATCAAAAGAAAAAGGCTGCTGAAAGTCAAAGGTTGCTGGTAGAAACATATGGTGAACACGCTCCATCGATTAGAACATGTGAAACATGGTTTCGACAATTTAAAAGTGGTGATTTCAATGTGAAAGACAGTGAGCGCTCTGGTAGACCATAAAAATGCGAAGACGAGCAATTGCAGGAGTTATTGGATGATGACCCAACTCAAACTCAACGGCAATTAGCAGAAGCATTACATGTGTCACAAGAAACAATCAGCAGACGTTTACGAGTAATGGGGAAGATCAATAAACTCGGTAAATGGGTCCCACACGATTTGAATGAACGTCAAATAGAAAATCGCAGTCACTTGTGAAGTGCTGCTTCAACGCCACGAAAGGAAATCATTTTCGCATCGAATTGTGACGGGTGACGAAAAATGGATTTATTTTGAAAACCCGAAGCGGAAAAAATCGTGGCTTTCACCTAGCGAAGCCGGTCCTTCAACACCAAGGCCAAATCGCTTCGGCAAGAAGACCATGCTCTGTGTCTGGTGGGACCAGAGCGGTATTGTGTATTATGAACTCTTGAAGCCCGGCGAAACCGTTAATATACAACACTATCGCCAACAAATTATTAATTTAAACCACGCATTAATCGAAAGACGACCGGAATGGGCCAGAAGACATGGCAAAGTGATTTTGTTACACGACAATGCGCCGTCTCACACAGCAAAAGCAGTGAAAGACACCTTGAAATCGCTTGGATGGGACATCCTTCCGGACCCGCCGTATTCGCCAGACCTGGCGCCATCTGACTATCATCTTTTCGCATCAATGGGGCACGCGCTCCCAGAGTAGCACTTCAGCAATTTTGAGGAAGTTGGAAAATGGCTCGACGAATGGTTTGCCGCAAAAGACAAGCAGTTTTTCTGGCATGGTATTCATAAGTTACCTGAAAGATGGGCGAAATGTGTAGAAGCCGATGGCCAATATTTTGAATGAAACAAAAATTAATTTCCCTTTAAAATTACGTGTTTTTTTTTACCAAAAAACCGGAAAAAACTTATGCATACACCTGGTAAACCGACACGGAGGGCCCGTTATTCGTGTAATGGAGAACGAGAGGAGGATACATACACTGCACAGGTAGATCTAGCTTCGACAAAGAAAAGTGTCACCAGCCATCTTCATCCGCAGTCGACGTCGGTGGCAGCAGGTCATCAACACTGCAAACTTTGCAGAATGAGTCAACGCGTATCAGGTAAGACAGTACTGATTGTTCTGTGCACGTTGTTTTTATTGACCCGTGCGGTGAATTAAATACTTGGTTCATTATTTTTTTAAGAAGTAAACTGTGATGAAAACGCCTCCGAGCGAAGAATAATTTGAAAGTAATATTACGAGTGATAATAGAAATTAATTCCGTATAGTTATAAAAATAAATTTTACGGTGAGGATTCTCCGCGCGGATTACCGTGTTCAGAGGGATGTTGCATACGATGGTAAATGTGTAAAGTGGTTTCCATGAAATACTGGGCAATTCTTAAAAAATACCAGACCTTACTGTGTTCCCTAATTTTATAGCGTAATATTTACATAATTATAATTGAACTCTCTCTCTCTCTCTCTCTCGACGTGACTTGACGTGCGTCACATCGCTCCGTAAAGTTGTAGTTTGTATGGTGAATAGAGAGGACTAGTTTCTGCAAGAATCTATCATATTCAGGTTCCGGTATAGACAATGTACATCAGTTGGTGTTATCTAGTCGGAAAATAGTAAATAGTGAAGATGATGCGTGAATTAGTTTGTATGCTACTCAGCGACAAAAGCTTATTAGGTAGCCATTAAAGTGCCAACGTACACGTCAACGAGTGCGGGCGCGAAAGTAATTCATTAAAAGTCACACCGTTATCTACCGATAACGATGATATCCATCGGTGGCAGCGGTCGGTAACACCGACATAATTGAAACCGAATATGCTGAATACAGATGCTCTGCACGTAAGAAAGAAATAAAAAACGTAGTTCTGCAATGCAGGAAGTGCATAAAGATTTGTTTCCACCCGGAATGTGCAAGTAAACATAAGACTTTTAAAGACAATGAAGTAGTGAAATGCGAAGGTCCATTTTAGGAAATTCCCTTCGGAGCAGAAAAAACAGAGAGGAGGAGGACACCTGTGACGGGGAATGGTAGAGAAAGACTGGGATCAACAATATCCATAGAAACATCAGCAACTACATCGGGAAGCAGCAACTGCAACAGCAGCAGCAGGCAATCGAACATGGATGTAAAGATAGACTGGTTGGTGAATGCAGTGAAAGAAATAAATGATGAGGTTGCATGTAAGAATGAAATCGAAATGACGATAAAGCAAATAATCCGGGAGGAGTTGGTAACCTTTAAACAGGAACTAGAAGAAATGAAACAAAAATTTCAAGAAGGTAACATGGAAGTAGTGGGGAGTAGACAAAAAAGTTATAGTGAGATGGTAAAAGAAAAGAAAGAAATTATACTGATTGTTAAGCCGAAAAAAGCACAAGAGAGTGAAACAACCAAGGAAATAGTAAAAGAAAAAGTAGATATAAAAAATTTAGCTGTAGGTATAACGAAACTCAGGAAAGGAAGTAAAGGATCAGTCATACTTGGATACAAGAGTGTGAGAGAGATCAAGCAGCTGAGAGACACAGTGAGTGAAAAGCTAGGGAAAGACTTTGAGATCGTGGAACCAAAGAAGATAAAATCAAAGCTAAAAATTATAAATATTGATGAAGATGAAATGGAACAAGAAGATGGGAACTTAATAGACACGATCAAGAAGCAGAACAATATTGACAGGAAAGAAGAAAGATTTTACATAAAGTGGTGAAGAGGATTACAAAACCTAAAACTGGAAGAGGTTACAAAGAAGAAGGCTCGGTAATACTCGAGGTAGATGAAAAAACACATGAATTAATGCTAAGAAGAGGAAAAATAAATATTGGATGGAAGAAATGTATGGTATTTAAACATTACAGTGTGAGAAGATGCTTGAAATGCTGGGGTTATTACCATATAGCCCAAAACTGTACACGACAGGAAACTTGTCATAAGTGTGCAGGAAATTACAAATCTAATGAATACACGATAACAAAAAAGAAATGTATAAATTGTGTGTACAAAAATAAGACGTACACCCTGAAGATAAATGATGGACATGACGCTCTGAGTATGGAGTGTCTAACGTACATCGGAGCAATAGCGGAGGAAAAAAAAGAACAGGTTGGAATTCCAACAAATAGCAACTACGGAAAGAGGCAATTATATACACAAACGCCCAGAGTGTGATGGCACATCAGGATGAAATCCATAAAAGGATTATGAAAAGGATGAACCCGGCCCTACTGGCGCTATCGGAGACTAGGCTGACATCATATATTGAAGGTAATGAGGTCAACGTGCCAGGTTATAGTGTCGCTAGATGTGATTCGGAAAATATAAACACAGGGGAAGTTTTGTTGGTGTATAGCGATAGAAGTGAGAGATAAGGTATTCAGAGGTGTGGTCGCTACTGTGTACCACTCACCGAGTGCATCAGACGGGGACTTCATACGATTTTTAGAGGATATAATGGAACTATTGACAATGAAAGAACAATATATAATGGTAGGAGACTTTAATATAGATTTAAGGAAGGATTCGTTTTATGCGAAAAAGTTAACAACAGAAATGTTATACTTAGGTATGAAACAATATATCGATAAACCTACAAGAGTTACGAAAGATAGTAAATCTTTGATAAATTTGGTATTTACAAACGATAAGGTGAACTGTAAAGTATATGGCACACCGAAGATAACAGACCATTCGTGGATAAATGTTGAACTAGTTATAAGCAAGGATGGAAAAAATACACAGAATTTATCAGTAGATATTATAGGAAATTGCATATAGGTGAATTGTTCAAAGCAATAGAAGAAAGAATAGAATATAGAGATGATTTAGATGTGAACGTAAGAGCAGAAAAATTTATTCAGAGTATAGTGAGTACATTAGATACAGTACCATCAAAGAAGAAGTTTAAGATTCCAAAAATATGAGAAGGGAAAAAATGGTACGCGGACGACATAAGAATAGCTACAAAGAGAAGGGGCGAAGTGTATATCAGAGCGATGCATACATGCATTGAACAAGATTGGATACAATTTAAAATAGAAAGAAATATGGTAGTTAAATTAATTAGAAGTGAAAAGAAAAGGTATTATGAAAGCATGATAGATGATATTAAAAATGACCCTGGAATGATGTGGAAAACGCTAAAAGAAGTTATAAGAAGAGAAAATGCGGGCGCAAAAGAAAGAAATGATATAGATTTTGAAATATTACAGAACATGGGGGAATGTAAATTGGCAGATAAGTTCAATTTGCATTATATATGGATTATTGATGAGATAGTTATATCTATAAAAGAGGAATGTAGGAACGGTCGGAGAACTATTTACGTTACAGAAAACAAAGGAATTTTTGAAAACTTTGTTCTGATAAATATATACAGATTAGAACGAATTGTTATGAACTTGCCACGTAAGAAGAGGACAGATGAAAGAATAACTAGCGATATATTAAAAACATGCTTTCACGTGATAGGGGAGGAATTTTTAAGGGTAATTAACGAATCATTAAGTGAAGGTACGTGTCCGGAGGGATAGAAAACATCCACCATAAACCAATTCCAAAGCTTGAAAAACCAAAGAAAGCAAGCGAATATAGACCAATAAATATATTGCCAATATATGAAAAAGTATTGGAATTAGTTGTAAAAGAGCAAATTGAAACATACTTACACGTTAATGACATTATTACGGGACATCATCGGGTTTTAGGATGAATCACGCATGTGAGACAACAATAGAAAGTGTCATTGATGATTGGAAAATTATAATTAGTGAAGGTGAAATTATAGGAGTAATATCATTATGTTTACATGAATACTTAATTTCGTTGCTTGATCTGCATTGCAAGCAGTCGCAGTGAGTAACTTAAATAAGTAAGAGTATGATTAAATAATATTCAATTTTATATTCTAATAAATAAAACATTTTGTTTAATTTCTTGCATTGTTGGCTATCTTACATTATTCCGATACCTCTGTTATTATCTTAGTTTATTTAAATATCGATATTTTTCATGTTTCTTATTTGATTATGTATCTTAGTTTAGTTTCAATTTCGTTAAATTTCATTTACCTCACTGCATTTCGCTATCTCACGTAGTGCTACCTTTAAGTATATTTAAAAGTGAGACAAATATAACTTTTACCGTACGACTTACTCTCTGCCAACGATCCGGTATTTTGCGCACCACACATTTCACGGTGAATAATTCTAATATTAATAAATTTGTTACATTAACCCTCTTTTTTGAGGACGGGTTCTCCTTAAACAGCAAAAAGTAGAAGGACCCGTACTCAAAAATTTAGTCAACAATAGGGTTTGTTTTATCTTCTAAACCTTCACCATCGCGTTGATAAACCGATCATTCGTCCTTCAACTGGTCTTCTATTGATAAATTCGTTACATAATTCGTATATCTGGAAGAGTCGTAAATTGTTCTAGTCGAAACATCAACTCACCCGCGATTGCAACTGTAATACGCCGAAAATATTTTTCCTATTAGTAGTGATGCGTCAATAATTGAAGAAAAACACCAACTTGATAATAAATATAGATAAACTCAGTTCATTCAATAATTAAGATGATTGTTGAAGTTTGTACAAAGGTTTGAAATCAAGAGCCAATTCTAAGTTTCGAAATGCACGTTAGAAAACAAGGACAGTTTCTTTCTCGTCGATTGTCGATATCACACCAAAATTTCTTAACCTAAAAATTAGGATGGGAGACCAAGTCGGAAGAAGTGATGGAAAGCGAAGACTAGAAAATTTGAATTTTCATTGGTGAAAATGTATGCGTCGGGAGGCAGGTGAAGAATATGTGAAAAATCTGGAATATCCCCAAAATGTAGGACGTGGTAAAGAGGTTGTGAAGAAAGGTTCAGCGCTGCTCTCACTTAAGCATTTAAAAAAAATGGTTTATTGTGAGTTCTTTTCGGAAATAAAGCGGCCTTCACTTAGAAGATTTTTTTATGGTACAAGATGGAATGAATATGGCGACAGCTGGCATATTTAAGAGTTTAGTGGGTTTCTACAATAGAGGTGTGCTGAGTTTCTGTTCGGATTAGGAAAATGAAGAAAAAGATAGAATGAGGATGGAAAACTATCCAGATTAGATAAATAAGAGTCTTTTTCGGGGTCGAAAATTCGTAAATCCATTTAAGTACAAATAACAATAAATAGTATTTCTAAAGCGTGACGCTGATGATACATGTTGGTCTGCAACAATCCTGTATATCGAGCACGCCATGAGAAGCGCTGGCCGCATACTCGATAGAGGTTAGCACAAAAATAGGTGAGACCAGTCGATTTAAATGATCTCACCGAAATCAATTAATGACACGTCACAGTATCCGTCAACGTCCGCGTAAACCACTTCACCGCGGAGAGTTTTATTATAACGGGGCACGACACAGGACATTCCAAGGTGAAGCTCGCCAAGCACAATAGGCCTTCTTCTACGCTCCCTTAAAAAGGCGCAGCAAAGAATTTCTTCCAGCTCGTAGTATGCTGCGAACATTTTCTGCGTGTGCAGTTATACGCTGAATACACTTTCGATGAAAATCACTCGACACCAAAACGTATCGCTCAAAACTCGGTTTCTGAAACGCGGAGACATTTTTTTTTTTAATTTGAGGTAGCAGCGCACAAGCAGGATGTCAAAGATTGACTGAGTGCTCAGGATGCTGCTAGATGGTATCATGCACTTAATGATAACGACCTCCTCTGAATCATAACCAGGTGTCCAGCGCTTTGAACGTATCGACTTCAACTTCGTTAAACGCATAATCTGCGGTAAAAGGGGGAGATCATGATCTGGCTCTGAGAGAGATATTGTAACGTAATCACACTCATACCGCACCGCTAACATAAACATCATCCGCTCGCACACACATTCCTCACGTCACATACACGAATTGATGCCAAAGAGACACGAACATCTACGGCAGCCGAAGCCGCGTCGATGAAGATTGGCAACGGTTGGTGATCCTCGGATGCGAGATATGTTAGCGCCAACAACTGTGATAAAAATGTGATGTCGATCCTCAAAAATGTTCCATCACTGAGACAAACAGAGGCTCAGCGACCAGCTGACCTCGCTTGGCAGCGAGGGGAGCGCCCGAACGCCACATCTTGAATCTGTAAAATTACAAAATACTCAAATTCAAACATAATTGGAAGAATGCAAGAGAGGGAGAGTCTAGGCAAGGGACGGTTATTAAACCCAATGCAAAGAGACCTCGGCCTCTTCTTTTATGGAAAACTATCATGGTAACAGGAACCAGATCGTGTGAGGGAATCTGAACGAAAAATTGAAGGAGAAGGGCCAGAGTTATTAAGAATTGTTAAGAAGGCAAAGAGTAGGAAAGAAGGACTATGCGTAAATTAATCTGAGTAAAATCAGAATTAGTGAAGTTGTTGTTCAAGCTGGAATAAGTTAAAGATTAAGAGAAACATGGGCGAATCAGAAGCACTGAAAGGGACGAGAGGGTCAAAGAATAGGGCTCATTCCGTAAGAGCAAATAGAAAATCCGAAAAGAATAAAGCAGTTCAAATACTATACAGAAAGAAATAAAATTAGGGTACGATATCTGTTAACTGCACAGAATTAAGCAGAATAGGATAGCAAGAACCGGTCTGGAATAATAAAACCAGATCATACCAGCAAGAGGGTTGATATTTCACCAAAACCGAAAGACACGAAAAATAGAAAACAGCTAGCGAACAAGGATAAAAAAATAAGCGGAAGAAAAGAATAACGAACGAATAGAAAAAGAGGGAGCACAGCAGTGCACCAAAGAAAAAAAAATCAAATATTAGTTGACATAAAATGAATTGCTATAAGAAAGTAATGATAGGTAGGGCAAGCGGAAGCCCAGCGAATATAAAAAGACTACTCTCAAGAGAGAATAATGAGAAGCAACAACAGCGGTGCACATAAACAAGGTATAACTCTGGTGAGTAGCGTCACAGTGTGATAAGAGAGTAAAAGAAAAGAAAGATGATAAGAGAAAAAGAGTAGGATTAAAATAAGCAAAAAATAGGCACAAGGATAAGTTAAAAATAAATAAATAAGGAAATAGGGTTGAGAAAAAGAGACGTAGGAAAAAGAGATCAGAGGTTGGTAAAAGAGCACCCGGCCGAGTCTACAGCAACATGAACATAGAAGACACAGAATAGCAACTCACCAAAGGTTGTTAGTCCATCCGAAAGATCAAGAAGCGATGGCTTGCAGACCGTTAAAAGAAGATCATGGTGTCGACGTCTGTTAAATATCAAAAATACTCTAATCAACAATAAAATCAGCGAACCACCCCACCGCATAAGCACAAACACATAAAGTGTACGACACAAAGACTACGAGCACTTCAAAACCGACGAAGAACGATGCAAAAACTATAAATTTAGTGAAGTTCCGCGACGCGCGCTCCATGGCACGACAGCATCCACTTGAGGCGGGTAATACCTTGGCCTTCGACGATCCAGGAAGACAACTCCAGATTTCCGACCGCATGATCGATGCAGGCGCTCACAGCGGTCCAGTAGTAAAAGTAATCCAGAAGGGATACTCATTTCAGGCGAATTTTGATGCCTGAAGCACGTGCCACCGTGGATAAATAAGGTACCGTCCAAAAAAAATCACACACGAGAAACAAATTAACTGTATAAACCCATTCCACAGATTATCATGCTTTTGATTGAATAAACCCTACTTTTACCTATTAAAAATGTCTAAAATTAATTTCCTCACTGTTTGAGTCTAAATTCTAGATGCAATAAGAGATACGGTAAGACCACGTATTTGTTTTTAAATAATGAATATTTTATTTGTACCACGTTTATACATTTACCGTCGCATGAACCATCCCTGCAAATACGGTAATTCTCGCTCGGAGATATTTCCACCGTTAAATTTATTTTTATCAATATCCGATCTTCGAGAGGTAAAAAAGCATAGTAATATTTACATACTACATCTTATAGTTTTTCATTACATTATCGCTAAAGAGATTAAAAATCGCGATGAAATTGTCCACACACATCCGACGTATAACTCTGTAGCTGCTTTAGGCCGTACCAATAGAACTTGCAGTTTCTTCGTGGCCGTGAGAGATATTGCGATATAATCGGTGGTAGGCCGTAGCTACGAGTATCAAAGTGCATGCCTTTTCCATGATGGTCAGCATACGGTGCTCTCCAGCTCCGTCGTGGTTATCCGTCTTAACGAGTCCGGCCAGTAATGACTATACACAGAATTATGATTACTCGTGAAATACGAGTAATTCGTGTTACACGAGTAATTCGTATTACTCCGTAGCTGCTTGAAGCCATACCGATAGAACTTGCAATTTCTTCGTAGCCGTGCGAGATTTTGCGGTATAATCAGTAGCAGTCCGTACCTATCAAAGTACATTCCTTATCAATATTAACTGGGAGTCTGACTGGAGATGACCATACACGGAGGATTTTGTCAGTAGGGTACACTCCAACGGTTCAAAGCAGCAGATACTGCAGATTCGCGCAGATTTGTTCAGTGCTCATGCTGAACCCCTAGTCAATAATTAAATGATGACCCACACGCTGTGACAGGCATGTGCTGGCGAAATTTATATCACATCATCATCGATGGTATCATGGCTGCAAGTTGAAGATTGCTACTCTTTCTTATGCTCATCCTCCTCGTCGACCGACCAAACATCCATGTACGATTCTTGTCTACTAGTATACGGGTGCTCTCGAAGCGAATTTTTTATTGAACAAGCCTGACGCATTGCACAGGGCAAAGACGATGTATCGTTTATCAAAGCGTATCTGAAGCATTTCCGGAAATATTATAGCATAAATGAGTACGATAGCGTGCCCTCCTCATCCTTCAGATTGGCCTGACCCGTAATATCATGAAGAAGTATAGCCTTTTTGTGTCCACGTCTATAGATACGTCTTAATTTTCACGAAACTTCACGCAAGTTAGCGTACACTTGGTTGCAAACCACATCGTATTCGGACCACTAAAGACTGTGAACAAATTTCGAGAGAAAATTATTCTGACTTCTCAAATTTTGTGATAATTCGGCAAAGTGGCCCAGTGGTGCGACGATTAAGCAGAGTACGGTATATCCACCGCTGCAACGGCAATTTTCTTCGAAATAAATTCCGAGTCTTCACCCCACCTTCCGTGTACATCAACGATGACGTTGATTTTCATGTATAAGCCGGGCAGATATTCAAGTTCGACTGGTTCGCGACCGATAAAGGCGCTTCTTTGCGGCTTAAGATGAAAGAATTGTATCGCGACATCAGCACAGTTTCTTGCTTATCGGGTAAATTATCATATACCGCGTAAACAATACAATTTAAAGTTGTTTTGTTTGTAAGCGCCTCCTTAAGTCATACCTCTATTCTTACACTACGATGCTTTAGTAAATTCCAATGTGAATTGCTCACCGGAAGATCGAGTGTCAAATCAAAAGCAAATAGACAGTACCCATTGTGAAAATTATTACGATCGATCGAATTACCATCGTTCAAGAAATATATTCCAGTTCCTGAAAACAGTACTTGGAAAGCATCCACATGAAGACAATGTTTCGTGAAATCTGGTTGTGACTGTTTATAAAATATTTGAGCACCATCTACTGTAACGTAGCAAAATATCAGGCCTTCATACGCTATGTCCTCCTCGTATAACGGCTTCCAGCACGATCTCGCAGGGATCCGGTATGATTACGTAGGACGATATTTAATTTTTTTTTATACGATCAAACGGACCGAGAGAGACCGAGTGAGAAAGAACCCATTGGATTCACCGATTTTGGTCAGCAACGGGACCTTGCATCGCTGCATGCCGCATGGAAAGATGCAACCTTCTTCCGCTTTCCACTGTCGGGACTTAGAGAATTCTCGCTAGACAATCGTCTGCGGTGTTAATCGAGAGCGATCTACCTGTCGGATTGAACTACACACATCCCATGCTCATTTTTATTTATGTGTTGCCTAGCTGAGGCGCTAGTCGCGGTCATCTAGCGACAGCGAATCCCCCAATTAACCGAGTTTGCCTCGTTCGGAGGGGATCATAGTTTACGGGCACGCGTGCCGGCAGGACCTTAGGGCTTTTTGCCGGTTACCGTCGAGCGAGGAAGACGTAGCGTCTAGCGTACCCTTGTCCCACTCTACCTTTGGAATTATTATAATCGATTGGCAAGCCATGGGTACCGGTATATCTATCGTTTGGAAAATCGGATCACTAACGGAGTCGAGAGAGCAACTGTTGGAGGCATTTGGAATTTGGAATTTGGAATTATCGAGGGTCAACTGGAGACATCGCTGCAGCATCGTCCCGGGGAGCTTTCTTACTCTCTACGGTCTTTCGTCATTTTTTCCCCTGATTTATATGATCATTAGACCTTGGTCATACCTGCGATTTTTGTATACTACGCGCAACGTATTATTCGTATCGGGACCGACTGCGTCTATTTGTATGTAACATCGAGATCGTTTGGCAGTTAAAGCCAAATTTTCAAGTTTAAAGAATCGAATAATTAGAAGCTTCATGTACGTGACCTTCCGGAGTCCCGTGGTTGTCGCGTTGTTTGGTGTATGTGGGATTGACCCGGCATAGTCCATACCACGAGCGAGTTATCCTGGAAAATTATTATTTCGCTTTATTCGATTTTCCGTCATTCATTCTGTCGAGAATTCCTGTGTTGTTGTGGAATCGAATCTGCAATATATCGTAAAGAAATGAGTTTTAACTCACGACAGGTGTGAAATAACCAGACCAAAGATGTAGGTAAAGAAAGTGGTTATTTATTTTACCATCGACTTCATAACTACGAAAAAAAAAATATATATAGCACAAATAAATTTAGAATGAATTCTGATGAGACGCACGTTCAATTGTATTAATTGAGTGCCGAAATTTGTGAGGTAAAACGTGGTACAGTCCGCGCAGTAAAGCACGCCGCGAGGTGAGACTTTTGAGGATGCAGAAATGAGATTTCTCCACTTTACCAACCCTGAATTTAGATAAATTATGAAGGTGCACGCTTACCGAGTTTTTTGAGTCCTGTTGAGCACGTATTTGATTAGTGGATCTAGTATGAGGCGGTGAAAAAGTCCGAGGTGAGCGAAGAGCGAGTAGCTGTTGCAGCGGTTTTCACGAAAGTCTAATTTTTTAAGATGACTGAGTAGTACAAAAGCGTCGTTGTGAGACGCTGAAGTCAAGCGAGAGAGACAGCCTATCACTTGAGACGCATGCCTGCGAGGCGCTGCCTCGGCTATCTTCACGACAGCCGAGCACAGCACACCACCCAGCAGCAACAAGTCGACGCACGGCGAATATCGATCGCCGTGCATCAGTTAATTTTTCCTACACATTCTGATGTAAATTTGGATTTTGGTTTGAACGATGCTAGTATTGGCGGTAGAGAGTCGGGTATAACGTGGATTACGTACGCGAGTGTGAGAGAAAGAGCGAGTGCCGCGATTATCACTGCCGTAATAATGAAGCTTATGAATTTTTGAAAACTCAGAAGTAATTTACGGGACATTTCCTGTAATATTTTCTTTTGATTTTTTGTGTGATCTCGATATTTGACCAAGTCTGTGCTGGACCTAGTTAAAAAAATAAGTTGCCATCCTGGCTCATTTTGTGAGTCCTGTATTTATTGTGTTTATTGGTTTTAATAATTGCAACCTCGACAGTCCAAACCACCCACTCTACCTTGAACAGCTGTAGTTAGCCTAGGCTAAGTCCGGTTGCTAACGCCGTTATTTTCCTGGCGACCAGCTCGAGAGAGCAAACTCAAAGGAAGGAAAAAAAAATAAAAAGACCGGCTATAGGTAACGGGAAAGTTCTCTGACGCAAATTTACGTTACACATCATACCACGAGATATAATTTATCTTGTAACTTTTTTTTTATTGAACGGATTTATATTGTAGTCACCGTCAAACGCTTTGTTATCGATAAAACCGATAATTATACGCTTCGGCAGTTGATTTTAGGCACTCGCACGAGTGTACGGGTAGAAAGAACATCTTATTATAGATATGTAACCATCTTCTTGTTCTTCTTGTTCTTCTATTTCTTCTTTTTATCCCTCTGTGTTTTCTAACTTCAGTGGTGAAATCTTAAATCATCGCAAGTAGTATGGGTACACCTTTGCTCCATCCCATCCTAACCCCTTTCCTTCCCAACCACGCGGCTACCCCACCACCTCACTTTTCCACCGCCGCGATACCCAGTCTGCTTCACCAGTGTCGGTAACGTGACGATGGTAAAGTGAGGTGGTGTGGGTACCCTCGTGAACAAAGAAGAGTAGAGATAAAAGCAGGATGAAGCAAAGGTGTACACATACTGGAAATAAAATTTGTAACTCACCCGTATGCTGGCGGCACCTACGACGGCATGTCAGGGTGACGGACACAATAATTAATGCATGGCGCACACACACACATAAGTACGAACGCATGCAAACACATGCGCTCTCTCTCTCTCTCTCTCACACACACACACACACTCAGTCACTTAGTCACTCACTCACTCACTCACTCACTCAATAAATCACTCACTCACTCACCCACACATCAGCATCTGCAGCTCAGTAGCCGTGTAATGCGGATTACCAACACCCATGGAGAGTGGGCACCGTCAGGGGTAGGCATCCGCATACCGATCAGCGTATCGCTATCGTACTTTTCCTCTATCAGATCTTGATCTCCGTCCTCGTCAATAGCATGGTCGAGGCCGAAGACAACGCACTTCACAAGCAACACAGGTAGTGTGCTAATCAGGGGCTCGGGGTGGAATAACTGCGGCCAATCGACGTATATCGATTTCTCGAAATCGACCAGCAGCACCTCGCAGCACCCGTTATCATCCACGTCGATGATCTCCTCGCACATAGCCATTTGATGCTACACAACGACACACGACGCTCCCGCACACAAGTGCTCAAATGCGAAGCAGTTCCGCTCAACGCATCCATTAATAAATAAATTGTCTAAATTGTCCTGCAGTTCGAGCAATGCAGCACACATTAGCTCCGTGTGCAGGTACATCGCATTGTCACACGTACCACAAATCGCCCGACACACAAAAGCCTCGCCTAACTCGAAGTTATCATATCGCGGATACATTTTGAGTTTTTTAAATTATATTATATTATATTATTATATACTTTTGCTATGCACTGCTAAGGACAGACTGAATGCTCAGGATGCTGCTGGCGGGTGTCAGGGGGCTTAAAGATAACAAACCCCCCTCTGAATCATAACTAGGTGTGCTGCGCTTTGAATGCAACGTCAGCGGTTTTGCATGTGCGTATCGCTTTGCGTATCGCTTTGCGCTGTGCCCCTAACGAAACGCTTGCTCTGCAGTGAAAGGCGTAGAATATGATACCGCACCCAGAAGGACTTCAATTTTAATCTAAATGTATGTAATTATTGTAATAATTTATACATAATTATAAAATAAGACACACAGTAAGACGATGTATTTGTTTTTAATTAATCAACATTTTATTTAAATCACTTTACATACATTTACCGTCGCATGCAATAACTCTGCAAACACGGTAATCTTCGCTCGAGATTCGTCTACCGCTTAATTTATTTTTATCCCTGTCTGATCGTCGAGAGGCAAAAACATTGTAATACTCATGTATTATTCTATCGTTTTTCAGTACATTATCGCTAAAGAGATTATTAAATCGCGACATGGTGAAGCACACGACATGTTGCGGTATAATCGGTGGTAGCCCGTAGCTATCAAAGTTCCTTTTCCATGATGGTTAACGTACATAGCGATTCAATGCTCTCCAGGTCCGTCGTGGTTATCCGATTTAACTACGAGTCCGGCCGGTAACGGCCGTATGTATGGTACACGAGGAACTCTGTCAGCTGGGTACATTCCAACGGTTGAAATTAGTAAATACTGCAGACACTCGTAGATTTGTCTAATGTTCATGCTGAACAATTAGTCAATGATTAAATGATGACATATACGCTTTGATAAACGTATATATGCGAAATTTATTTCACAGCATCGACGATCGTGTCACGACTACATGGTGAAGATTTCTCCTGCTTCTTATTCTCTTCCTCTCCGTCTGCCGACCAAACATCCATGTATGATTCTCCTTTAAACGGGTGCTCGCGAAGCCAAGTTTTTATGTGAAAAACCTGGCGCATTGCACAATGCAAAGACGCTGTATCGTTTATCATAGCGTGTCTGAAGCATTTTCGCAAAGATTTCGGCATAAATGGGTACGATGGGGCGCCCTCCTCATTCTCCAGGTTGGAAATTTCACGACTCGTGATATCGCAAAGTAGTATATAGTTCTCGTGACCGCGTGTATAGATACATCTCGATTTTCGCGAAATTTCACGCAAGTTAGCGTATCTTGTTTACAACTCACATCGCCGTCATACCATTCAAGACCGTGAAAATATTTCGAGAGAAAATTATTCTGGCTTCTCGAATACTGCGGTAATTCGGCAAAGTGACATGGTGGTGCGACGATCCAATGAGCAGAGTACGGTCTATCCACGGCTACTACGGCAATTTTTTCCGGAATAAATACCGAATCTTTACCACGCATTCCCTGTATATCCACGACAATATCCATTTTCACGTCTAATTTGTCCAGATACTCATGCTCGACTGATTAGTTGCTCACAAAGACGCTTCTACGTATCTTAACACGAAACAATTTTATTCCGACATCAGGACATTTTTTCGTCTATCCTGTAAAATCCACCATTGCCTGCCGGGACGCATCGATTTCAAGGACATTATCATATTCTGCGTACGCGAATCGTACCACTATTCTCACACTACCGGGCTATTTTTAATTCCGATGTGAATTGCTGTTTGCCGAAATATCGGGTGTCAAATCAAAAGCAAACAGACAGTATCCATCGCGATAATTATCGCGATCGATCGAATTACCAGCGTTCAAGAAATGTATTCCAGTTCCCGAAAACAACTTTTGAAAGGCATC
Source organism: Cylloceria caligata (assembly GCA_963942595.1). Classification (NCBI taxonomy): domain Eukaryota; kingdom Metazoa; phylum Arthropoda; class Insecta; order Hymenoptera; family Ichneumonidae; genus Cylloceria; species Cylloceria caligata. Next base: position 42,624,657 of record OZ012706.1, read on the forward strand.
CACATACAGATGATTTCTTGTGAAATCAGGGTGTAACGGTTTCGAAGGTATACCAGGTCTATAAATATGAAACCGGAATTCTTGTATAAAAAATACACGTTCATTGTATGAAAATGATAAAAAATTATCTATTCGAAGTATTGCTCATCGCTAGCTATACATTTTTCCCACCTGTCTAACAATTTGTGGATGCCACGCCAAAAAAACTGTTGCTCTTTTGAGGCAAACCAGTCATCGAGCCATTTTCGAACATTTTCGTAAGAAGTAAAGCGCTGCTCAGCAAGTGCGTTCCCCATCGATGGAAATAAGTAGTAATCGGACGGAGCCAAGCCTGGTGAGTAAGCCGCATGCGAAAGTATTTCCCAACTAAACGCCTCAATCGTTTCTTTGACCAATTTTGCTGTGTGTGATGGTGCATTATCATGAAGCAAAATCACTTTGTGTTGCCTTCTTTGATATTCTCGTTGTTTTTCACGCAAAGCTTGATTCAAATCGATCATTTATTGTCGGTAGCGTTCAGTATTAACGGTTTCGCCAGGTTTGAGCAGCTCATAATAGATCACACCCTTCTGATCCCACCTTGCAGACGATGTCGATGGTTCGCCTGGAGTTACCCATGATCTTTTACGCTTAGGATTCTCAAAATATATCCACTTTTCATCGCCAGTCATAATTCGATGGAGAAATGACTTTCTTTTGTACCTGGCGAGCAGCATTTCGCAAGTGGTTTTTCGGTTTTCCTGCTGTCATTCATAGAGGTTCATGTGGAACCCATTTTCCCATCTTCTGGATCTTTCCCACAGCTTTCAAACGTATGGATACGGCTTCTTGTGTCCCATTTAATTGATCCGCGAGTTGTTGTTGCGTTTAAGCGTCATCCTCATCCAACAATGCTTGCAATTCGCTGTCTTCAAACTTTTTCGATGGTCTCCCACGTTCTTTCTTTCACACGTCAAAATCGCCACTTTTGAATTTTTAAACCACTCAAAGCACTGTGATTTACCAAGAGCATGCTCACCCTCAGCTTCATAAAGCATTCGATGCGATTTTGCAGCAGTTTTCTTTAATTGGTAACAGATAATCAATGCTGTCCGCAAATCGTAGTTTCCAGGCACAAAATTCGACATGTTCAACGCTATTACAAATTATGCTGTTGTATGAAACTTGTATTGTTGTGAGTTGAAAATCTTTGTCAGAGATGTCAACAAGGAAATTGCGCCTATGACGCAGTTCGACGGTAACTACCTTGACAACTAGGGCCATCTATAGGCAAATTCCGGTTTCATATTTATAGACCTGGTATGAGCATCTCCTACATACAACGAGAGATAGTTTATCTTGTAATATTGGAAATTGAATGGATTCATACTGAAGTCGCCGTTAAATGTTTTATTATCGACAAAGCCGATAATTATACGCTTCGGCAATTGACCTAGCACGATATTATCGAGAGTCTTTCCATGAACACAGAAGTGTATCATTGTACCAGAAAACGCTCGTGAGACACGAATTTTTGGCAGCTGGACCGTAATTCAAACGTGTCTCTATGTACGCTCGTTAAGCGTGGACATTATTTGGAGATGAAACTAGTTTTTGATTCATTTATACATCTACCTGATTAAACATAGTATACAAGATATTGCTTACAGGGCCGGTACTTATTATCTGGACTAACGGCAGTTCATATATGAAACCACCGAAGGACAGCGAGGGAAGCGCCTGACATCTAGAGTAATGCACGGTTCAACGTTAGGACCTGACCTGTGCAACGTTGTCTACGACGGAATACTGAATTAGGAATTAGACTGAGTTGGAATTAGACGAGGATACGAAAATCGTTGGATTCGCAAATGACATCACTGCGATTATAACGGCGAGGCATGAAGAACAGCACCATGCAGGAGTGGGAGCAGCGATGAAGACAGGCTCCAACAGGGAGATTGATAGCCACATTCATCGAAACACTAGCACCCTCGACAAGCCGCGAGCATGGCGAGGTAAAGTTTTCCCCCCCGCAACTCCTAGCGAGGCATGACCTATTGCATGCTTATCTGCACCGGATGAACCGAGCAAAAAACCCAATCTGCAAGTACTGTCAGCAGAGCAACGACGACGGAAGTTCAGTTTTCGCACCTTCCAAGCACACACTCAACTTATGCACACGCTACACTCCCAATCATCTGACGCCTCGCGTCATATGGTATAGCTCGCAGGTATGCTATATCGATTTATCGACCGCGCACTCAAGCACATTGTCCATCAGCTCACATCCTCGATCGAAACTCACTCAAGCGGCCAACGCTGCTAGCGTGGCCTCAGCGGCAAGATCACTCACAAGGCCGACTTTCCATCGCTGGCGGCGAATCACAATTCAAGGAAGCTGTGACATACGTCCGCCCTCTTGATACTCTGCGTCGTGGTCGACGGATGTGGCCATTGTTCTCACTTGAGTCATTTGCGCTAGACATTCCCGCGTAAACTCAGAGATATTCATTAGTTCCACTCACTTTGGTGTGCATTCAGTATTATATCAATATTACATTCTTGGTCAAATCACCCATGTTTCGACTGAGTATCAGTGCGAATCACAGTAAATCAACACAACTATTGCAACATTCACATAAACGTCAACAGCGTGGTTCGTCGTTGGCAGCAGAGCCGCCAGTTCAGCCTCGCACCGTTCGTTGGCGTTAGCTCACTCACCAGCCTACCGTGTGGCTTCACTAGAGCTCTATAATCAGACCATATCACCAGGATCAACCACACGGGATCAACAAGTTAACTCAGAGGCCTGAGAACCCACTCACCGCCAGTACATCAACACACAGGCCAGACAAATCACAGTACATATTTTTTGGTATTTACCAGGTATTTTCCTTTTCTATCCAATCACCGTGAATTGATTAAATAAACATTGAATTATTATTGTTAATTACTGAGTGCATTTAATTATTTATACTTGTCACCAGGATCCTTAATCTTACTATTCGCATCTGTCACTCGACATGCTACGTGTGAATGCATCGACTTGCTAGCTGTTGACAGATTTAAAATATTTGCAACTCACTCACAGTCATTATCATACAGCGGGCGACACACGTTTTACGAGTGGCCGTGCTTGGAGGCGTGCTTGGAGACAAAGAAGCCGTGGAGGAAACAGTTGGTGAAAGGCTCACACCAAGAATCACAGTGGCATTAATACTGCAGTCCCAGAGGAACTGGGATGAAGTCACACTGTATGCCGAAAAAATCCTACGTGGGAAAAACGAAGACGAGGGAGAACGAGAGCGCGAACGAGATAACAACGAAGCCGATGATACGGCGACGGGAATATAAGGAAATGCTGAAATGCTGAAAAGCGATCTGAAATGGAAGGGAAGTGCACGATCCGTAAGCGCACAAAGGTAGCGCCCACGCAGGCGCAGAAATGACACCACCCTGATGTAATGGGACAGCGGTTCCGGGGTAGGACCAATGTCATAGAGATAGGGTGTGTGGTGTTTAGTGGGTACAAATCCCAGTAGTAGTAGTAGTAGTAGTAGTAGTAGTAGTAGTAGTAGTAGTAGTAGTAGTAGTAGTAGTAGTAGTAGTAGTAGTAGTAGTAGTAGTAGTAGTAGTAGTAGTAGTAGTAGTAGTAGTAGTAGTAGTAGTAGTAGTAGTAGTAGTAGTAGTAGTAGTAGTAGTAGTAGTAGTAGTAGTAGTAGTAGTAGTAGTAGTAGTAGTAGTAGTAGTAGTAGTAGTAGTAGTAGTAGTAGTAGTAGTAGTAGTAGTAGTAGTAGTAGTAGTAGTAGTAGTAGTAGTAGTAGTAGTAGTAGTAGTAGTAGTAGTAGTAGTAGTAGTAGTAGTAGTAGTAGTAGTAGTAGTAGTAGTAGTAGTAGTAGTAGTAGTAGTAGTAGTAGTAGTAGTAGTAGTAGTAGTAGTAGTAGTAGTAGTAGTAGTAGTAGTAGTAGTAGTAGTAGTAGTAGTAGTAGTAGTAGTAGTAGTAGTAGTAGTAGTAGTAGTAGTAGTAGTAGTAGTAGTAGTAGTAGTAGTAGTAGTAGTAGTAGTAGTAGTAGTAGTAGTAGTAGTAGTAGTAGTAGTAGTAGTAGTAGTAGTAGTAGTAGTAGTAGTAGTAGTAGTAGTAGTAGTAGTAGTAGTAGTAGTAGTAGTAGTAGTAGTAGTAGTAGTAGTAGTAGTAGTAGTAGTAGTAGTAGTAGTAGTAGTAGTAGTAGTAGTAGTAGTAGTAGTAGTAGTAGTAGTAGTAGTAGTAGTAGTAGTAGTAGTAGTAGTAGTAGTAGTAGTAGTAGTAGTAGTAGTAGTAGTAGTAGTAGTAGTAGTAGTAGTAGTAGTAGTAGTAGTAGTAGTAGTAGTAGTAGTAGTAGTAGTAGTAGTAGTGTAGTAGTAGTAGTAGTAGTAGTAGTAGTAGTAGTAGTAGTAGTAGTAGTAGTAGTAGTAGTAGTAGTAGTAGTAGTAGTAGTAGTAGTAGTAGTAGTAGTAGTAGTAGTAGTAGTAGTAGTAGTAGTAGTAGTAGTAGTAGTAGTAGTAGTAGTAGTAGTAGTAGTAGTAGTAGTAGTAGTAGTAGTAGTAGTAGTAGTAGTAGTAGTAGTAGTAGTAGTAGTAGTAGTAGTAGTAGTAGTAGTAGTAGTAGTAGTAGTAGTAGTAGTAGTAGTAGTAGTAGTAGTAGTAGTAGTAGTAGTAGTAGTAGTAGTAGTAGTAGTAGTAGTAGTAGTAGTAGTAGTAGTAGTAGTAGTAGTAGTAGTAGTAGTAGTAGTAGTAGTAGTAGTAGTAGTAGTAGTAGTAGTAGTAGTAGTAGTAGTAGTAGTAGTAGTAGTAGTAGTAGTAGTAGTAGTAGTAGTAGTAGTAGTAGTAGTAGTAGTAGTAGTAGTAGTAGTAGTAGTAGTAGTAGTAGTAGTAGTAGTAGTAGTAGTAGTAGTAGTAGTAGTAGTAGTAGTAGTAGTAGTAGTAGTAGTAGTAGTAGTAGTAGTAGTAGTAGTAGTAGTAGTAGTAGTAGTAGTAGTAGTAGTAGTAGTAGTAGTAGTAGTAGTAGTAGTAGTAGTAGTAGTAGTAGTAGTAGTAGTAGTAGTAGTAGTAGTAGTAGTAGTAGTAGTAGTAGTAGTAGTAGTAGTAGTAGTAGTAGTAGTAGTAGTAGTAGTAGTAGTAGTAGTAGTAGTAGTAGTAGTAGTAGTAGTAGTAGTAGTAGTAGTAGTAGTAGTAGTAGTAGTAGTAGTAGTAGTAGTAGTAGTAGTAGTAGTAGTAGTAGTAGTAGTAGTAGTAGTAGTAGTAGTAGTAGTAGTAGTAGTAGTAGTAGTAGTAGTAGTAGTAGTAGTAGTAGTAGTAGTAGTAGTAGTAGTAGTAGTAGTAGTAGTAGTAGTAGTAGTAGTAGTAGTAGTAGTAGTAGTAGTAGTAGTAGTAGTAGTAGTAGTAGTAGTAGTAGTAGTAGTAGTAGTAGTAGTAGTAGTAGTAGTAGTAGTAGTAGTAGTAGTAGTAGTAGTAGTAGTAGTAGTAGTAGTAGTAGTAGTAGTAGTAGTAGTAGTAGTAGTAGTAGTAGTAGTAGTAGTAGTAGTAGTAGTAGTAGTAGTAGTAGTAGTAGTAGTAGTAGTAGTAGTAGTAGTAGTAGTAGTAGTAGTAGTAGTAGTAGTAGTAGTAGTAGTAGTAGTAGCCACAGGGGGAGGTCTGTAACCCCTACGTGGCGCGTCCCCAGGTGGCGGATCGGGGAACGCTCGCTCGCAAGAGAGGGCAAGGCTGAAATAAAATAAGCCTCGTGGACCAACAGACTAGGGGAAGAAACCCCAAAAAAAAATCAAAAATGGTAAAGGGCGATCAAAACTCATTACCCCAAGTGAGTATCTCTCAAACAGAGAGTAATCTCACCGTCGACTCCATCCGGGGGAAAGCCCCGGTGGTCGACGCCGGCCTCGCGGATTTTGGGGGAGGCCACTCGCACGGTCCACAACGCACGAATGCGAACGAACCAGCCGGCGCTCAGGCTTCAACGCCTAGCGACCGCAGCAACAAGAGAGTGCTTCCAAAAGCACCAAACAACCAAGGAGTAAAGGAGAACTCTATCTCCCAATACCTGAGCCAAAGGCCCCAGGACCGGCCACCCACGCCCACGGCCTCCGACCTGGCGTCCAAACTCGCGGTCCCGGACCGCGAGAATAAGGCAGCACCCTCGGACAACACCGAAACGAGCGAAACCCCCGCGCAGCGGCAGGCAACGCTCAGGCAACAAGCTCTCCAACACGAGATGGAAGAAGAAGCACATCTCCAAGCCGTCCGCGATATATTCGTGGCGATGAAAGTTAGCTTCCTGAAATTCAAAACGGTACCAAAGGAGGTAAAGGAAGCTACTGAAAAAGCAGAAGACGCCCTGGAAAAAAGCCAGAGGTGTCGTAGAAGTTGGAAAAGCGTGAGGCTCGCCGCTGACCTCGTCACCGAGCCCCCCACTGTAAACCCAGGGGAAGGGCGCCCACTCCGGACGCCAGTTCCCCGGAAGACTAAGCAGAGGCAAGTAGCTACACCAGCCAGCAAACGGAAGAGGGATACCAGGGAGACGCCAAGCCCACAGAACTCCGAGGCTTCCAGGAGCAACAGAAGGAAGAAGAAAGATTCGGACGAGAACTGGACGCTGGTAGCGCGTCCCCCGAGGAAGCCCCCGAAGTCTCCAACGACAGCTGCAGCACCCGCAAGGAACTTACCTGCGAGGGGAGAGAAGTCCCCACCCAGAAGGAGACGCCGTAGGAGACCCCCCAAAATTCGTCCGGAGGCGGTCCTAGTTAAGCCAGCTGTCGGCAAGAAGTACGCAGACGTCCTCAAGGACATCAAGGAGAGAGTGAACCCCGACGACCATGGCGTCAAAGTGGGGGCAATCAGAGAGACGATCACTGGCGCCGTTCTGTTGGAACTAGGCAACTCAACGGAAGCCAACACCAAATTCGGGGAATTCATCCAGGCAGCAATCGGAGGAAGCGGGACTGTCCAAAAGCTAACTCCAAGGTCGACAATCGAAATAAGAGATATCGACGCTACTTGCACCCAGGAGGAAATTGAAGCCGCGCTTATCGGGGCACTGGACGCCGACAACTGCGAAGACATGAGCATCAACCTACAGAAGAGCACTCTCAGGGGTAATCGGATGGCGTTTGTGGAGCTGGAAGCCCAAGCCGCAAGGAAGTTAGACAAGAGCGGCCACATCAAAATCGGCTGGATCAACTGCCGAGTCCGACTTAGGCCACAGGCCATCAGATGCTATAGGTGCCATGGATTTGGACACCGGGCGGCGGAGTGCAAAGGCCCGGACCGATCGAAACAGTGCTGGAGATGTGGAGGTGGCGACCACAAGGCGCCGTCATGCACGAAGAATCCGCACTGCCTCCCGTGCGCGGATCTCAGAAATGGAAGCCCGACGGACCACGTACGGGGCTCCGGTAGGTGTGCCGCGTTCGCCGCTGCGGCCAGCACGACCAGAACGCGATGGCGGTGATCCTACAAGGCAACCTGAACCGGTCAAGGCTCGCTCAACAGCTCCTCCCGCAAATAGCCAGCGAACACGAAGCAGATCTCCTGCTTATCTGCGAGCAAAACCGAGACGAGAAATACCCAAACTGGTACAGGGATAACTCAGGCTGGGCAGCAATCTGGGTCCGGAACCGAGAAAGCGTACCGGTCTCCGACGCTGGTGCCGGAGACGGCTACGTATGGATCAGGTCTGGGGGTACGACGTACGTGAGCTGCTACCTCTCCCCAAGCGAACCAATTGGAACCTTCAGGGAAAGGATCAACAACCTTGAAGATGCAATTAGGTCGATGAGCGGGGAGGCCATTATCGGTGGCGACTTCAATGCCAAAGCTATCGAATGGGGCATGCAATGGACAGACGGCAGAGGAGCAAGCTTGGTAGAGATGGCGGCTAGGCTCGACCTGACCGTCATGAACACCGGAACGGCTACTACATTCAGAAGAGCTGGGACCAGGGGTTCCATCATCGATGTAACTCTTGCTACCCCGAGAGCCGCGGCTGCAATCAGGAACTGGAAGGTGCTAGAGGAGCTCACTGCAAGCGACCACCAATACATCAGATTCGGGATCGCCACAGCGGCGGACTCTGATAGGTGTAGAGGGGGACGCCCAAAAATGAAAGGATGGAACGCAGCCAAACTGGATCGGGAGCTGCTACGCCGTGAATTGAGCCAAGGTGGAACACTCCTGCAAGAAGCAATCCCGCCCGACCCTAGCGAGGAAGACGCGGAGCTGATTGTCCAGCGCACAATGAAGCTCATTGAAAAAGGATGCAACGCGTCTATGCCCCGGAGATCCGGGAAAAAGCACAAAGCTCCAGCCTACTGGTGGACGGACTCTATTGCGGAGATGCGGGCGGAGTGTCTCAAACTCAGGCGCCGATCGCTTAGAGCTAGGAGAAGACGCCGCTCGGCCGACGCAACTGAAGCCGCCGAGGCCGCCTCGGCGTTGTACAAAACCTCGAAAAAGGCCCTGGTCAAAGCCATCACTGCGTCCAAGGCACAAAGCTGGAAATCCCTCTGCCTTCAGCTGAATAACGACATGTGGGGGCTCGGCTACAAGATAGTCACGAAGAAAATAGGAGGACTTGGTCCGGAGGGGCCCAAGGACCCCGCAACCATGGAGGAAATCGTGAGGACGCTCTTTCCCGATCATCCCGAAAGAGAGCATACCGTGATACCGCCAGGAGGCGAAATCCCACTCTTCACCGAAGAAGAGCTCAGAGAGGTGGCGTGCAACCTGTCCAGCCGCAAGGCCCCGGGACCCGACGGTATACCATCGGAGGTTCTTAAAGCAGTAGCGAGCGACCATCCCTCCCTGCTGTTGAACATGTACAATGTTTGTCTGCGGGCTGGGACTTTCAGCACCAGATGGAAAAAACAAAGACTCGTCCTTCTGGACAAAGGCAAGGGACCGCCAATAACGGCGTCATCGTACAGACCCCTGTGTATGCTGGACAACGCGGGGAAGATCTACGAAAAGCTCCTGCGCAAGAGAGTCAGAGCAGCAGTCGAAGAGGCCGGGGGCCTCTCCGACATGCAGTTCGGCTTTCGAGAAGGACGATCAACGATAGGAGCGATCCAGGAGGTTGTTGAAACTGCGAAGAGGACATGGGACAGCACGAGTAGGAACAAGAGTGTCTGTGTCCTAGTGACCCTGGATGTAAAGAACGCCTTCAACTCGGCAAGATGGGTCGATATCCTTGAGTCGCTTGAAAGGCTGCAAACCCCAGCCTACCTCAGGAGAGTCGTGAACGATTATCTCCGAAATAGGGAATTAGTGTACGACACGACGGAGGGACAACGAAGCGCGAGAGTCACATCCGGGGTTGCACAAGGCTCAGTCCTTGGACCCGACCTCTGGAATGTCAACTATGACGACATTCTAAGACTAGACCTGCCGGAAGGAACACGAATTGTGGGCTTCGCGGATGACATCGCGGTCGTGATA
>OZ012706.1:42639103-42677198 GCA_963942595.1 Cylloceria caligata
GAGGCCAAGAGATCGGTCCGATATTTCGGACCCCAACTCGACGAGAAACTTACTTTCTGGGAGCACATTAAAAGAACAGGTGACAAATCCAACTGCGCTGTGGCCAAGCTCTCGAGGATTATGCTGAACGTCATCGGCCCCCGTTACGCGAATCGACGGTTACTGCTAAGCACGATCCACTCGATCATGCTCTACAGCGCAGAAATCTGGGCAGAACAGTTCGTGCACGAATGATACCGGCGCAAACTGGCCTCAGTACAGAGACGTGCCACTCTCCTAGTCGCCTGTGCATATCGAACGATTTCAGCATCGGCGATTCTAATCGTCGCCAAGGCCCCCCCGATCGACCTCATGGCGAAAGCACGAAAAAGGCTCTACCAACTGCGCGCAGCAAATGCCCTGGACGATGGCGCAAAGGATCTGGAACGAAGGAAAACTGTCGAAGACTGGCAGCTCAGGTGGTAAAACGGCGACACCAGAAGGTGGACGGCCAAACGCATACCCGGAATAACGGAGTGGGACAATTGCGAGCACGTGGAATCCAATTTCTAATTGTCGCAATTGCTCACGGGACATAGGGAATAGGCCTACTCAACAGCCCATTGTGTAGCTACTGCTCGAACGAGCTCGACGACGTCCAGCACACCTTCTTCCATTGCGGCAGATGGTCGGAGGAACGAAGAGCCGCAGCTGAGACCATCGGGGAAGCCATACATCTGGAAAACATGATCCCCCACATAATCAGTTCCAAGCTAAAGTGGAAGGCCATCATGAGGTTCGCGGATGGAGTGTTGAAAGCGAAGAGGCAGGAGCAGCAATAGACCAGGCGCTTAGTAGCGCACCAAGGGTTGGTACTGACGTAATGTGAAAGCGGTTTCCGGTCCAACCACCTTCACCATCGTGAAGGGAGACAGAGGATTGTTTTTAGTGAGTAAAAATCTGACACTACCAACATCACAACAACTTCCGTTGATGTCTTTTCGTAGATTTTTCAACCTCTGATAAGACAGATACAAGAAGCAACTTGAGAAATCCGACACAGTGCTCGACGATGATCTTCCTCTTTCCACTCCAATTTCCCTTTTGGCGGTTAGTCGTCGAAGAACTGTCGCGTGTCTCCAATGATGATTCTTTTGCACATCGTTCAGACTCACGTTTCCCTGTAAAACGTTTAGAACACACTCGCATATACACCGTACAAGCGCTACATCTGCTTTGCGCAAAATTGTACGTCGTTGTGCTTGCTTCAGGTAATACACCGCATGCAATATAATTATTTGCTTTTTATCGAGAGGTCCGCGCAACGCCATTACAAGCGCATTGCTGGTACATCGCGCATCGTATCGCGAACCTTCATTGCTTTTTGTGGCACGTAAACGTAATGGTATTGGTCATCAGGAAATATACAGGTGCGAAATCGACAATTATCAGGCGTCGATTGTTTCGAGTCGAATAATACGAGGGTCGATCAATTTTTTTGGACAAGAACTTTTTATTTCTCAATATAATCTTCTTTTAGCTTGATACACTTATTCCAACGATTTTCCGATTTTTTGATGCCCTCCGAATAATACGATTTCGGAAGGTCCTCAAAATACGTCTCTGTTTCGGCGATGAGGTCATCTCTGGAACCAAATCTCTTTCCGCCAAGCCATTTTTTCAGGTTTGGAAACAGAAAGAAGTCGGAGGGGGCCAAATCTGGAGAATACGGTGGATGCGAAAGCAATTCGTATTTAAATTCATGAATTTTGGCCATGTGTTGAAAAATCAGCTGGCGCACGGCGATCGATATTCGCCGTGCGTCGACCTGTTGCTGCTGTGTAGCACGCCGCGATCGGTTGGATCGGAGATAGCCGAGGAAGGGCCTCGCGGAGCCGAGGCTGTGCCTCACAGGCATGCCGCGTTAAGCGAGAGGTTATCTCTCTCGCTTGACTTCGGCTTCGTTCACCGACTATCTCCCTTATTTGACTCCTGCGCTCAACGACGCTTTCGTATTACGCAGCCATATTGCTATTTTTGACACTTCTGTGAAAGACGGCCTGGACAGCGCACACATTCTCGGTACACTCTCGGATTTTTCACCAGCTCACTGGAATTTCTCAGCATTTTCAAGCTCAACAGGACTCAAATACACGGTAAGAGTACACCGTCACAATTCAGTGCAATTCAATTTCGGTGAGGAGTAGAAAATAAGTCGGTACATCAACATAAAGGTCTCACACTTTGGTGTGCTCTGCAGCACTGGCTGTACCACGGTTTTCATCACTACATTTTGCCTGCTCGATTAATATAATTGCGCATGTGCTCTCTATTCACTGTATTTTCCCCCAGTAAACCTGCCGGGAAAATACTGTGAATATTTCTAATCATTTGTGCATCCTCGTACTCTCATTTTGTTGTGCAGTGCAATGTTGACTGCTTCACAGTCCGTTCTAGTAGAATTCCAGTACTCAAATACCAGAGTTGCATGTGCCAGCACTGACTCTCTGTGCATTTAAATTTTCTAGCTTATTGAGAAGTTCCTGGAATTAGTAAAATCAATCTGTGCACTCACATATCTCATTGCGTGGCGGGCTCCACAGCACTGGCTGCGGCACGTACACTGCTCTCAATAATCACAGCACACAATTAATATAATTGTGTGCTACTCAAGTAACTCATAAATGCAGCACACAATTAATGTAATTATGTGCTGCTCAAATGTTTCACTCAAATCAAAATTTAATACTAATTCTTTGTATTTTAATTTTTATCTTTATTATTTTTTTTCTATTCTAGATATTTTGTAGTAAAAGAATGGATGGTAGAATAAAAACCACTTTCTCTATAGACCATCTTTCTGTCTGGTTTTATTTTTCCCTACGTCGAGTGAATACTCATATTTTTTCAATATCTTCTCAGATTCCATCCAACACATCTGGACGGATTCTCAAACACCATGGCAACTGGGCACGTGCGAACGCGTGCATTGTCTTGATGGAAGAGCACTTTTTTCCTCACCAAATGTGGACGTTTTTTCTTCAATTCGTCGTTGAATCGGGTCAGTATGGCTGCATAGTATTCGCCATTAATCGTTACTTTCGGCGGAAGGTAATCGATGTAGATTATGCCGCGTGCTTCCCACAAAACTGTGGCCATGACCTTACCGGCCGATGGCACCGTCTTCGCCTTCTTCGGAGCACGTTCGGTCGGTGAAGTCCATTGTTTCGATTGTTCCTTTGTCTCTGGTGTACAGTGATGGATCCATGTTTTGTCCACGGTTACGTAACGACCCAAAAACTCAACAGGATCACGCTTATAGATCGCCAAACACGCCTTTGAATCAGCTACACGTTCTCTTTTGTGGTCGACAGTGAGCAAACGCGGCATCCATCTTGTGGATAACTTTTTTATACCCAACTGATCACTCAGGATTGAAATCACTAAGCCATATGATATGCGTGTGGCCTCAGCAATCTCACGTACTTTTAGTCTCCGATCATTTAACACCATATCGTGGACTTTTTCAATTGTTTCCGGTATGACGACCTCATTTGGACGTCCTGGACGTTCCTCGTTAATAATGCTCGTACGACCGCGTTTAAATTCAGCTGTCCAATATTTAATAGTTAACGAAGGTGCAAGATCCATATAAACTTCGTCTAGCTCCGCTTTGATTTTATTGTTCGTTTTCTTTTCCAAAAACAAAAATCGAATCACTGCACGATACTCAATTTTTTCCATTTTTGTAAAAACACAAAAGTTGTTTGTCTTTCGATGGCTGTCAAACGCAAACTAAACATTGCAGCAAGCTAAAACTTTGACAGTATGTGAAGGATGGCACTACTAAACGTCGCTATTGATTTCTTGCCTCGACCAACAGATGGCGCAAGGCCGACTATTTATTGATCGACCCTCGTATTTGTGATATAGACATATTTGTAAATAACAGTATATAGTGTACATTTCGCTCGAAATATTATAAAGTATACACTGAAGACAGTCATAGAGAGAGAGAGAGAGAGAGAGAGAGGTTTCAAATCGCCGCGGCAGGAGGGTAGATGCCGACAACAGCTGTGGTCGTGAGTACATAATTTTATTCATTTTTCCACGTATGTGTACACCTTTGCTCCGTCCTGCTCTTAACTTTACTCTTCCTTGTTCACCAGAGTACCCACACCACCTCACTTTACCATCTCCACGTTACCCCACTGGTTGAGCAGAATGGGTAGCGTGGCGGTGGAAAAGTGGAGTGGTGGGGGTAGCCGCTCGGTGGGGGAAGGAGTGGGGATAGGATTGGCATAGAGCGAAGGTGTACCCATACTGCTGTCGCATACGCGCACCACTTCGATCTGGCCACTGTGAAGTGATTTAAAGCTAAGATATCCGGCGACGTGAGGTAGCCCATTTATGCTCTCCAATAGAGTGACCATAGAATGATATACTTTACTATACAAGCGATACTTGGTCTCTACCGACACGTCTCCATGTTAAGATTTGTCCTCGATAAATCGTAGTCACAATCCTCAAAAGATACGAGTTTTTCTACAGTAGGAACATGTAATAAAATCATCGGATGAGCAATTTCCACGACAGAAACAGTCCATTCCTTATGCAAACACATCTGACGTGATATTTTTTTTATAAATTTCGTCGTCGTATTATCTGGAAAATACTACATATTACTTGGAAAATACTGCATATTACTGTTGCTCGGCACTACGACAAAGAAGAAGCCATATTGGAGACTTCTATTTATCCGTGTCGGTGATTCCGAACGCATACCCTCTTCTCCTTCTCAGGCGAGCACCCATACTCGCGATAATTCGACCTTGTCCGAAACACCATCGAAGCCCCATTAAATCTGGAATCACTCGTTGCTCCAACTGCGCTCATATCCTTTCGCGAATGTTGATATAGCTGTACTAATACGGACCAACTCACCGACATCGTATTAGGCTTTTTTCGCTCGTTGGAATACGCGTGCCGCTGTATCTAGTGTGGTTTAATGCTTATTTCGCGTGTATGTAAAGAATCGTCACATTCGTTCTTTTATCGTGCGCTTAAAGCGCGCGGTAATCGTTACTTTTATGTCGGGATTATGAGCAGCTCGAAAAGTAAATTATTTTTTCTTTATAAGTTGTTGAAATTGAATCACAATAAATTCTTGATCTCGATCAGCCTGCATTTGCTGCGTGTAATAGTGGTGTGTAACCGTAAAAAGTGAGCGCACATGCGAGTGAGACTGCGTGCTAAGTTTCCGCTCGTTTTGTCACGCAAAGTCTCGATCCACGCGTATTTGCTTAACACGTCAATAACAGCAAGCAGATAAACATACCCATCAGCGAAGATCGGTTAAATTTTCCTCCCATACATCGCCTATATTACTCGTACATATTACATTATACATACAACGGGGAACTCGTCATCGTACAGGGCGATGCACGTTTTACGAATCTTGTGTATTGAGCCACGGTGAAATATTTTTTTTCGCCGCTCTCCGATCCACCATAGCTACATTTTCTGCTCGAGAATAGGATACAGTATAAGCGGAGACATAACAAGTTTTTTCTAGAATTTCCATAATTTCAATGATGACCAGTTAAATGGATTCTTTTTCTTATTTTTCTTTAGTGTCTGTGCACGGGACAGATGTTTGCTAAGGTGACGTTGGGTCTCTACTTGCGCGTTGTTTTCCGATCGTTCGTCCGGTTTTCCTCCCCCTTCTTGCCGCTCGACGTTATCGTTGTCCAACGTGAACATTAAATCTCTGCCTTCGTTCGAGTATGCAGTCTCGACCGCGCTGCTACTGCTGCTGTCGCTATCGCATGGTAAAATGAGACGCTGTTGTGGTATCGATAATGATGTGAGTATAAGTTCGGGCAATAACTCAGGATTGCCGATAAATTAACGAGGTATTCTTCGAAGGAGTTTGGCCAAGTGAGTAAAATAAGGTAAACGGAATTGAAACAGCTGATTTTCGAAAATAGGTAAGGAAGAAGCAGTGGAAATTTTGTGCCGGAGAGACTGCCAAACGTAGATCACGGGGACATGAAAAAATTTGCTATATGCCGGGGTACGAAAATGGGAGATTTCTTATGGAATTTTAGCCGATGCAGAGTACAATGGCCCTTTAAGGATAAATCGGGTCGAAAAATAACATCCTGATTGCGAGCTGAGCTGGTATATGGGTTCGAGTCGTTATTGATAATGAAGGACGAAAGCGAGTTAATGTCAATGAACTAAGTGTATGACCACTCCCAAGAACCAACATTTTTTATTTGGCAACACTTAGCTCGAGCTTGTTTATTACAGTGAAGTCAAAAATAAATTAAGCATTTATGTTTAGCCGCTCCAGCCGTAGTGATAACTGCGAAGATGGGCGAGGAAGGTGAATTTGAAGATCGGCTGCGAAAAACATGTGCTGCGAATATCCGAGGGAGGTGGCCATATCATTAACGAATAGCGAGAAGAGGACTGGGCCGAGCACAGATCCTTGCGGGACTCCTGTCGCTCTGGAAAGCCAGCGCGAGCAGTTTCGATCATCATCGAGAGCCGCTTGAAATCTTCTCGTGAGATAGGAGTAAAGAACCATTTCAAGGGACTGTACGAGAAGCCAGCAGTTCGAAATTTAATAAGGAGAGTGGAGTGCGAAACCGTGTCAAAAGCTTTGTTGAAGTTAAACAGTAGCAAAAGCGTGAGAAATCCACCATCCACCATCCACAGGTGGCCTCGAGTCCAGGATGTTATGTGACCGCATAAGGTATCTGATTGCAGACGATGCCATCGTGTAATTTTGAAAATTCGGACAAATTAGCGGTAGGACAAGTGTCGGAGGGAGAGCAGAGGGTTCTCACCGTAGACAGCAGTTTGATAAATGCTCTTTTCCATTCGGACGGAAAATAGGATAGCGATATTAACCGTTTAAACAGCTCAGTGATGGCTGGAGCAATAACTGGGAGAACAATGTTTTTTAGAATTCAACTGGGGAAATTTTATTAGCTCGGTAACTGCCTCTATCGTAGAGGGTTGAAGTCCAAACTGATACCTAGCAGTCAAAGCTCTCGAAGCCCCGGAATACACACAATAACACGTGGGCTGAAAAGTTCGTAGGCTAACATAGAAAAAATCTTTTTTTTGATAAAATTTGATTTTATTATTCAATATAGTTGCCTTTGATGGCGATACAACGATTATAGCGGTCATACAATTTTTCGATACCATTTTTATAGTACGATTTGTCTTTAGCCTCAAAATAGGCTTCAGTTTCGGCGATTACCTCTTCATCGGCGCTAAATTTCTTTCCGGCGAGCATTCTCTTGAGGTCTGAGAACAGGAAAAAGTCGCTGGAGGCCAGATCTGGAGAATACGGTGGATGCGGAAGCAATTCGAAGCCCAATTCATGCAATTTTGCCATCGTTTTCATTGATTTGTGACACGTCCATTTTTCCAAACTAACAAAAGTTGCTTCACTCAAAATTCTATATCTCACAAACTAATAGTGCGACAGCTGTTAAATTTATACACGTGTCTTTTGAAGGTTAGGGCTAACTAAAAATCATATGGATTTAATACTAGTAGCGCCATCTATGTGTCAGCCTACGAACTTTTCAGCCTACCTGGTAAATGTCATCACGCGAGCAGGGCAGATCAGCACTTGAAACAGCGGAATATAATTGATTAGCTCATCTGCCGGGAAAAAGTGTAATGTGGATGACAAGATCGATTTTATGAGGCCGAGGCGAGCTAATACCTTTCACAATCGCATTGCGTTGGTAATTGTGTAATAAATAAAAGTAGGGTGATTGAGTAGAGCAGTAGTGTAGGTGGGTGTCAGCACTGTCGTAGCAGCAGAGTCCTAGAAGGATGTCAACAACTGCGGAGGTAGGAAGTCTACAGTTTTATTCATGTTACCAAGTATATGTACGCGTTTCCTCCATCCTGTCCTAATCTCTAACTCTCCCTTATTTACCGCAGTATCCACACCATCCCACTTTACCCTCGCCACACATTACCGACGCTCGCGAAGCAAAGTGGGTAGCGCGGCGGCCAAAAATTAAGGTGACCGGGGTAGCCGCATGGTAGGGGACGGAGTGGGATGGAGCAAACGAGTACACATACTACTAATATTACTAAACGTGTTTTTTCTCCCACTCTACCGTGAGTGCTCTGAAGTTAGGTACTGGAACGAATATCCCCAACTCCAACACTTCAATCTCTCACAGATGATCACAAAAGCCCGTGTTAATTGCCTTATTGGATCGTCTGGGGGAGGACTCCTGGCCCGAACGAAGGGGCCCACATCTGTCAGCACCGCTCTTCCCAGCTTTGTAATAGAGAACCAAAAATAACCTGTCACAACTCCTCCACCCTATTCCCAGGACGACCTCGTCCGACTCAGACAGCCGTTCCTCTGGGCAAGACATTTAATCCCAAGCTCTACGCGTGACGCTCGCTCTCGCGCGAAGAGATCCAACAGGTAGTGAAGCAAAAGACGGAGCATGTCTATTATGTTCAAGCGCGTAAGATCTCACATGCGTCCTACCACCATCAGACACTACACCCAAACACGAAAACCCCCAACACCTTAAACAACAATTATGAAAACAGGCTTACATGCTTCCAGCCATTCTGCCTCCTTCCAACCCCGATCGTACATCCTTTGAGAGTAGGAAGAAAAGGGAATCTAAATAGTTTCTTCTATTACTTTTTCGTTCCGACCACCGTTCCCGCGGCATCGGAATGGTCTCGCGACCTCCTCCCACACGACACCAGTAGAAATTGTGCGGCGCTGGCTCTCAACCAAAACTAAATAATGCCGGCGAGTTTTGTATCGACGAATGATGCGCAGTAATGAATGCGAACCGGAATTCGGTCAAATGCTCATCCCAGACCCGATGATTCCCCTCGAGAAACAAAACAATTATAGTTGTTAAGGAGTCATCATTGACTACTCAGTTGATGGTTTTCACTCTGTGTTTAGGCGTTTATCATCTCGGCGCGGTATTCCTCAAGTCATGTACTCTGACTGTGGCATCAACTTCGTAGCTGCGCACAAAGCTATACGTCAGTTGTTTAGGAAAAGCTCTCAAGAACATCACGTCACTCGCAAATCACCACCAACCAAGTTGCATGGAGGTTCAACCCACATTCTGCTCGGCACATGGGTAGTAAGTAGAAACCCGCAGTGAAATCAATCAAATTTCACCTTCGACGAATAGTGGGCGATACTGCACTCACGTTTGAGAAACTCATCACACTGCTGGCTCCAATTGAGGCGATACCCAACTCACGACCTCTGGAACCATTCATCGATGATCCTAATGGTTCATCTACACTGACGCCTGGACATTTTCTCATCGGTGGAGCACTCACAACAGTCCCAGTAGGCAAGTAGCTACTTGCACAGCGTTGCATTCAGGCAAGGATAGGCTCACAAGGGTGGTGACACTCCAGACTGCTACGACTACGCTCACCAGCCCAATCTCAAAGTTATCTGTTCTGCCTGTCTCACCCATCGACCAACCTGATGAAAATAATCAGCAACCCCATTGCTGATGGCGGGCGGAAATGTTGACAAATTAGCTAACGCACGGCGATCGATGATCGAGACTATCGTCGGTCTCTCGCTTGACTGCGACGTCTGAGCAACGACGCTTTCATAGAGCTCAGCCATCTTCAGATTTTCGACTACACTCGTGAAAACCCCCTAGACAGCTACAACAACTGCTCTCAGCTTGAACTTTTTCACCACTTTTCTCAGGACCTACTCACTCAAAAGTGCTCAACAGGACTCAAAATACTCGGTAAGCGTGAACCGTTATAACTTAGACAAATTCAATCGCGCTGAGGTGGATAAATCTCAATTTGTGCATCCTCAAAGGTCTCACCTCGTGGCGTGCTTTACAGCGCGGTCTGCCGCACGTTTTCACTCACATTGCACAGCACACGATTAATATAATTGTACGTACAGCTCATTCAATACACTTTAAATTCATTCTTTTCCGTTATTTTATTTTTTTTGCAATTGAGCGAGATAAGGTAAAATAAAGAATATTTTCTCTGACAACATCTTTTGTCTGGTTATTTCGCAACTATCGTGAGTGAAAACTCATTCTTACTCAATATCATTCAGATTAGAAAATTCATCAGGCAAGGCAATCCGCTACAATAGTTTTTAAAAACCTTCGTACGCGTTCCACTGGATTCGTCTGCGGATGATACGGCGGCGTAGTCGTGTGATAAATCCCACGATCGGTAGCAAGAGCGCGTACTTTGATTCACTAATTCCGTTCCATTGTCAGTTAACAATACTGTTACGTCCTGACGTAACGTCGCGTTTATCTTTTTCATTTCGATTACGTTAAAGTTCTTCTGTTTCAGTTTCGCTACAGTAAAAGTAACTTCCCAAATTTTTCCTTCATTCTCGAACTTCTAAAGAGGAGAGGAGAGCGATTTTAGCGACGGAGATCGGAACAGGGTGAAGATGCGGCCCTACCGACCGTCTCCCGGGAAAAATTAATCTTGTAAAGATGGAATTTTTCGGCGCTCCCGGTCAAAAGGCAAACTTTCGAACCATGGGATCTACTGCGTAGACCCGGTTATCGACTACCATTTATGGATCCATGATTCAGCGCGGCCTTACCCTTAATCCTAGACCAGGGGTTCGGCTAGTCGCCGTCGGGGCGTTGTTAGTCATAAGGGAGCGGTTGGAGGGAACGCTATCACGTGACCAAGCAACCGTACCCTTTCTTCTCGCTCTTGCCTGAAATCTTCTCTCTCTCTCTCTCTCTCTCTCTCTCTCTCTCTCTCTCTCTCTCTCTCTCTCTCTCTCTCTCTCTCTCTCTCTCTCTCTCTCTCTCTCTCTCTCTCTCTCTCTCTCTCTCTCTCTCTCTCTCTTCTCTCTCTCTCTCTCTCTCTCTTTCTCTCTTTCTTTCTCTCCTTACAAAGATGATGAAATCACGAACAATTATTAACTAAGCGAAACAATTAACAAAAGTGGAGGAACTGTTGATTTAAACGAAAGAGTTATGACTATTAAAATGTTCACACGAATACTGTAGGTAAAATATCCGCAGCAAGAAGAACAATTATGCTTCCATATGGAAACTTCTCAGGGCTGTCACTCGAAAACGAGTGCAACCCACATTGAAGTAATGAGCTTACCAAGTATAGTCGGGTAATAGAAGAAAGATCAGTATATCAGGATTAATTCCCCTTTTTTCTTGGGATTATATTAATATGTCTCTCGTAAAATATTGGAATTTATAGTAAAAATACCATCATAAATATATAAAACATGTTATGCCTATATATTGATATGTCTCTCGTAAAATATTGGAATTTATAGTAAAAATACCATCATAAATATATAGAACATGTTATGCCTATATAGAAAGGATAAAGGAAATATTAGGATTAATTTATGGTAAAATAGCGAAAAATAGACAGACAAACGAGAAAGAGATGAGACTAAAATTGAGTTCCAATGAAGCTTCTGCTGCAGGAAAGCGAGGCTGGCCGACTCTCCACGCAACGATAAACGCCTTGCGCGAAGTCTGAACAACGATCTAGCTGACTTGCGTACGGACGAAAAATACGAGTAACCGAGTCGGGCGAGTCGCTCTCAGGAAAAGTACTCTCTTGCTCTCTCTCGTTTCCATGTATAAAAATACTTGTTTTACCAGCAAATTATATATATGGAATATGTTACACATATATATATAGGATAAAATGAAATGTTAAGATTATTTTACAGCTGAATACCCATAGGTAAGACTAAACGAGAAAGAGAGAAAAACTATAACATGTTTTAATAAAGCTTCCTCTGCAGGAAAGCGAGGCTGGGCGACTCTCTGCGCCACGACGAACGCCTTATCGCTAGGGCTGAACGGTGATCTAGCCGACTTGGGTACGAACGAAATGTACGAGTAACCAAGTTAGGCGAGTCGTTCTAAAGAGAAGAACTCTCTCGCTCTCTCTCGTTTCCATGCATAGAAATACTTGTTTTACCATCAAGTTATTTATATGGAATACATTACACATATATAGACAGGATAAAATGAAATGTTAAGATTGTTTTACAGCTAAATACCAAAAGTAAAACGAATCGAGAAAGAGAGAAAACGGTAACGCGTTTCAATAAAGCTTCCTCTGTAGGAAAGCGAGGCTGGCCGACGCTCCACACCGCGACAAACGCCTTATCGCTAGGGCTGAACGGCGATCTAGCCGACTTGCGTACGAACGAAATGTACGAGTAACCAAGTTAGACGAGTCGCTCTCAAATAAAATCCTTCTCTCTCTCTCTCGCTCTCGTTTCTATAGCACGAGAATAATCGTCTAACTAGCAAATTATTTAAGAAAACTTATTAACTATAAGAAGTCTAACGTCTAACTGACAAATTATCTAAGAAAACTTATTAGCTATAAGTAGAGTAATCGTTAATTTAGCGAATAACCAATGATGCGTGGAATAAGCCATAACTCAACAAAATCATTTATACTAATAAGAGATTAACGCAGAAATCAGGTTGCATACGTCGAAGTTAACTACAGAATCTGTAACAAAATTATTACTAGTGGTTTCTTGTGAAGGATTTAATTAAATTCCGTACAAACGCTGAAAAACTAAGCCATTACCATAGACACATCTACATAGAAGCGAGCATAAAGATATTACCTAGACTAGGAAACTCTATCGAAAGTAGGTCTAGAAGCGGGGTGGTAAAAATCGCCTCATTTTCAGGGGAAAAACGCCTCGAACGCGTTCCCTCACCTAATCGCGTGGTCCTCTGTGTAGCACATCGCGCGGACAAATCAGAGCGCGCCATACCGATGCACTTGCATAGATCTATGGCTCTGCATGTCGAGAAGCTACTCTGCGGAGTAAGGGGAATGAATACGTGTATGGTCGAGATAGACCACGGGGAAATTCTTATAATCAGGATAGGGTTTTATCCCTTCTCTTCTTTTACGCGCTTGACGACAAGAATTTTCGACGCTCAGGAGCCCAATAAAAGGCCGCGAAAATCGGCCGGCGACTTCCACTTAGTTTTTCACGGGGCGTCAAGTGAGACTTTTTCATGGGACGTCAAGTAAGACTTTTTCACGGGGAGTCAAGTAAGACTTTTTCACGGGACACTTCCACTGACAGTTTCACGGGGGGTTAAGTAGAGGACTAATCACTAGCCTGGCAATCAATAAGTCGCCGGCAGTGAATTAGACTTTTTCCAAGGCAACAAGTAGTACTGTTTGCCGGGAAATAAAGTAGTACAGAACGATAATTTTTCACCACGGCTTAATTTTCACAAAGTATAGTTTCAAGTAGTACAGAGTAAGAGTACAGTACTTATAATTATTAACGCTTGTAAAATCGGGAATATTGAACGTGCAACATTCAACTACTCATGTAGTTTTATTTCAATAAATAATTATTAATACGCACCAACGCCTACGTTCGATTTTGAGTCTGTCTGACTACACTAATCCACGTCCAACCAACGTTCAACCGCAAGAACCACAGCAACAAACAACCGTAGGTATAATTTTCAATTACCAATTGAAGCGAAATCTCGCTCCGCGTGAAATTGTCATTCAAGTCCCTCCCTATTATTCGTGAAGTGATTATCCCCAACCAAGAACAAAACGCACTCCAGCCCTATCCCGAGTAATTTTCCGCGAGGTTAGACTCAAAAACGGGCTTGCGTCTTCGGTATTTTCTCGTCGGGTGTGGTAAAGGGAGAATTTATTCTCCTTGACCAGAGCACGGAAAAGATACACCGAAACGTGAAATCTATGTTAAATTCGTGGGTTCGTAAGATAGGCCGCGATTTTGACGTAACAATACCTGAGGAGTTCCCCATCGCGAGAATACCAATTCTTATAGTGCTTCATTAATTTTTCTACCCGTGGCTTTGCGGATTGGGCAACACTCTACCCACCTCGTGAACAGATCCTGTATCACGAGAACATATGCAAAGCCCGCCTTACTTAGTGGAAATGGACCCATTATACCGCTAGTCGCTGCTCGACTGAGCCAAAAATACAAGTGGAAAATACGCTGAACCGTTTTCTCAATTCCTGAATGGACAGCCTTCGGGGTATCGTGATTCTCCCTCAGAACAACGGAACGATCGCCACGCGGTACAACTAACTTCCACTCTGAATTACATCCCTCCGGTAACTCGCGACGTGTGGTACGACGATTGAGATACAAACGATTTTCGATAATTTTCCACGACGGAAAATGTTTTGGGAACTCACAATCAGTAACGTCACGTAATTTCTCGGCATACCAACGATCGTCGATGGCAGCTATTGGTTCACGTGCTACTGTCCGCGAGCCCTCCATCGCGACAATTCAAAAATTAAAGTTCGATTCATCTCCCTGACTTGTTGGCCCAGGCAGCGCGTTTTTATACATCCTCGAAAGCGCATGAGGTACGTGATTAAGTGCCCCTTTACAATACAACACGCCGAAGTCATATTGGGCAAGCTGTAATGCCCACCGAATTAATCGTCCCACGGGATTTTTCAACGTTTGTAATCACCGAAAACTGTGGTGAGCGGTAATAACCGTTCCGAACTGCCCAAAGAATGGCTAAACACTCCTTTTCCGTGGTGGAACAATTCTTCTCCGGGGAAGAAAGAGTGCGACTTGCGTAGGCGATCGAGTGTTCTTCGCCGTCTATCTGCTGCGTGAGTACGGCACCTAAGCCACTCATATTCGCGTCAGTCTGCAACGTGAATTTAGATTTCAAATCCGGGCAAGTCAGCGTAGGTGCGCTAGCCAAAGTTTCCTTCAAGTGTGCAAAAGCTGTTTTCTGGTCGGGCTCCCACTTCCCCTTGTGCTTTTTCCTTGTTAAAAGCGTTAGCGGTTCCGCGAATTTTGCGAAGTGGGGAATGAATCGACGGTACCGCGAAGCTATGCCTAAGAATCGTCTCAATGCTTTAATACCATTAGGAGTTGAAAAACGCTTAATAGGTGCCGTTTTCTCATGATCGACTTGCAACTCATGCCGGTTCACGAGAAAACCGAGATCTTTTACTTCCCGAAAACAGAATTCAGATTTTTCCGGATTAATCGCGATGCTTGCTCCCGTGATACGATCGCAAACCCGTTTCAATTAAACTAAATATTCCTCAAAAGTTTCCGTCACAATAATAATATCGTCTAAATGTGCGAAAGCGTGTGGCTCCATTTCTGGTTCGATTAGCTCATCTAACGATCACTGAAAGGTAGCTGGTGCATTTGATAAATAGTATGGCATCCTTTTAAATTGAAATAATACTCGATGCGGTATCAAAAGCTGTAACCTCTTTTGATTTTTCCGCTAACGGTATCTCGTGATAAGCTTGACTCAGATCGAGAGTGAAAATGTATCTGATCGCACGCAATTTATCGAGAATCTGACTCATTTACGGAAGTGGAGACGCGTCTTTCTTTGCAACTTCATTGATTTTACGAAAGTCAAGACAAACCGATAGTTATTATTCGGTTTCTTCATCATCATAATCGGTGTAGACCAATCGCTGCACGAAAGCTGGATAACATCAACCTGTAACATCCGATCTACTTCCGCATCAATAACCTCTCGCATAATCTGGGTTACCGGATAATAACGTTGTTTAATTTGCCGGACGTTGCCGACATCTATCCTATGCTCGATGAGATGAGTTAATCGCGCCACGGTCTTAAGCTTCAGTAGCTCAACATCAAGAAATTGCATTCAACTTTCTGTCTTCGCACGCTCGAGATCCGAAATTCCCAATAAAACATTCGCGTGTTCTTCGGTATCGCATTTGACAAACTCGAATTCGCGATCTCGCACGCCACTGAAACTCCACACCTGACGCTCATGATCGACACCTACCCCCAGGCTTTCTCACGCATCCAAACCGAAAAGCAGTGGTGCAGGCAGCGCGGGCAAACCTCGACCTGTGACCGATATCTCACGATCTTGAAGCTTCATCGAGAAATCGATTTCATCCATACACAAAAATTTCTCCCCGTTTGCGATAGTACGTAGGCGTGGAGGAGTCTCCCGATGCGTTAAACCTAACGAGGACGCAGCCGAAATCCCATCCTGACCTAAATACGTATGCGTTGAGCCAATATCCATAATCGTAGGTAAAATATGCCCCATAACTGAAACTTTCACAATAAGAATTGTTCGCGAATGCGTAGCATTTAATGGTCTGCACGAGCATTCCACGAGATCGACAGATGCAGTCGGTAATGCAGGTTGAGCTTTTCCCGAGGAAGACCGAATTACCACAATTACTACTGGCGACCCCCGGAAGCGTTTCCCGGACAATCATATGGAATACGTGTAGTTACATTCTGCTTACCGCATTTGAAACAAAACCGTGTACGGGGTGCAGTGCAAGCAATTGACAAATGACCAGGCTTTCGACAATTTCAGCAAACATTTTCTCTAACTGTGGTGCCACATCTAACTCCCAACAGAACCGGATTTATTGCTAGTTTCGCACGCAGCGGTGGAATCGGGACTGCTCGCCTAGGCGGAGTAGGAGGATGGAGTGGAACACCAGGCGGCTCGGAGAACGACACCCGTCGTTCTCGAGTGAATGCACCTACCCCCCTGGCCGATGGCTGAAATGGCAAAATATTCTCGCGCGTTATCCTCTCGCAGATATTCCCAGGTGTGAGGCTTAGTTATGTAGTCTTTGTAAGTAACATGTATGTGTGTATGGAGTCGGGAGGTTTATCGCGCGGCTGTGACAACCGAAATGTAAAGCAGTGCCTAGCGAGCGCTCGACCGACAGCCAGATATAATTAAGACCACCGTGATAAACCTCTATACAATTAAACTATTACATTTATTTCCTTACACAGGGGGAATATTCGTGCTCACAGAAACTCGCCGCCACGGATTACTCAGTGAGGCAAAGCTCGCTCCGCGGGTGGACGACAACCCGATGGATTCATGATACGCGAGATTCGGGAATAACGAACGTTCAGTTCGTGGCGGCAGACGATAATATTGTTCGGCCAGGTAGCTTCGTTCGATGCGCACCGTGACGCGCTCTAATTCCCCGAACGAATGCACCTCGTGTCACTGTACCGCGATCTGTAAGCGCGGCAACATATTACGATGAGCAAAGCTGAGCTGCTCGCATGCCGAGAAAAGTGGTCTAACGCGATCCAACAACCTTCGCAAACACGTTAAATAATCGGAAACTGACTCATTTTCCTCCTGCGTATGGTGCAGTATTTCTTCACACAACGCGAATTAAAAATCTGGATTCCCAAACCGATCGCGCCATGCTAAACGGAAAGATTCATAATTAATAAAGCGCAGTCTCTCACTACGTAACCACATTAATGCAATATGTGACAGGAAAAATGGTAAGCAAAAGAAAAGTTCTTCGTCGGTAACATAAACGAGAGTGCGACCTTCTTGCTATCGCGTTATAAATACTTCCACGTTCCCTCCACGCACTCCCGAAAAATGTTTTATTCAATTTACGCATTCATAAGATTCCGACGCAGGAAACCTCTACCCTGCAGGATGTGGATGAACGGGGTTACGCGGTGAAGAATGAAAATTGGGTATCGCTCGATCCCTACATGGAAAGGACCTCGTTTCCCCGAACTTCATCGTAGGAGTGTCACGAAGAGGTAGCGGAAGGGATATCTTCTACAATAGCTGACCGCGTAGCAGGAGGGCGATTCGACGAGTTATCTTCACCCAAAATTCCCGAACGGAACGGATTCGTGTCAATTACCGAACGGGTGCCGCCAAGATTTCTTTATTCTGACAATAAAGACTTTAACAGACGCTCCAGCAGAACGAACAACGGGCCACTCGTGGATAAGCCACGGTCGCGTAACGTAAGTCTGATCGAGTCGTCTCCCATAGTCCCTCCCCCCTCGTTCCGTGAACTTGCTATTCTGCGTGAGAAACCGTGCCATACCAAGACAGACGGTATCTACTGCCTGCACCGCTTCACGCAACGTTAGAGTATGCAACGGTACCTATAGCGCGAAGATGCACGAAGCTAACCGATCGACGTTCGAACGAAATCTCGCGCTCGACCCCACACCGACGCTTTCCACACTTGATACCTCGTCGCTTAAACTCCGCGAACTTACACCCGAAAAGAATTTACAATTTCAATAAAATTCATAAATTTCACCAGTTTATTTCTCCTCGGTATGCTATAAGTGTCGAGAGCTTGCTAAAGGCTACTCGAGCACTTAGCTACATGGGAGTTTGCGATGTTTACAAATTGCACGGACGGCTCACTCGTCCACCCGTGCTTGTTATGATTTTAGGTAGCTAGCACTTGAACAGTCTCACGCTTGCCTGTCTTATAATGCCCGATAATTTCCAAGATGATACTAGCCCAAAAAAAATCTCGAACAACCATGAAGTGAAATGAATAAATACCATAAAAATAAAATATTAAATATTAAGATAAAATAAAGCAAAATGAAGTAACAAGTATTAAAACAAAATAAAGTGAGATAAACTATGACATATAAAAAGAAAGTGAAATCAAATAAAATATGAAATATTAATAGAAAATAAAATCATATAAGATATTAAATATTAAAATAAAATAAATATTCGTCAATTGTAATATTAACTGTGATCTGGTCTTAAATAAGGAAATTAGTACACTATAAAACAAAATTCTCAATGAAATATGACATATGAGAATAGAATCGAGATATGTTCACCCTAAAAAAATTACAAGAACTATTTGAAATCAATCAAATAAAATGCAATAACATGAAACATTAAATGCTGCAAATAAAATAATTCTCTCGCCTGAGATATCGAATTAAAAAGAAGTAAGTTGTGATAACTTCTTGCTGAACGTGACTCTTCTTAAAGGCACCGGCCTGGCGAGAGCGAGACACCCGATGTTAAATTATTTTATAATTGGGCCCCACGTTGAGTGCCAAGTTTGTAACCAATATATCCAACTCCATCACTTCAAGCTCTCACGGATGGTCACAAAAGCCCGTGCCCCCGCGTGCTAGGCGCCAGTCCTGAGAAACAAATTATTTCACGAGACGAATTTAAATTGCATGCGGAAAACATGGGGCTGGCTTGGCTTCGCTGCGGCCTTGGTGATTTGTAGAGGGGATGGGTTAGTGAGGCATGTTTCGCGCAGAAAATCACAAGACAAAATTAAATTATTTGGTTATTTATTTTTGGTAATCTTACCGAGAGCCAAGTTAACATTCCCGGTAGCACGGTCGTTAAAAAAACATAATTAGTGTCGGTCAGATAATTACAAACGGTCACGAGCTAAAAGGCGAGAATTAAGGGTCGGCAATCAAAACTGAGGTAAAAGAAAATATCATAAATAATAAAGTTATTAGAACAGAACAATAAATAAATAACTGAAACAGAATAACTAAATCAGAATAAATAAAACAGAATGAATAAATCAGAATAAATAAAACAGAATGAATAAATGAGAATAAATAAAACAGAAACAGTTGAATAAATAAATCGGAATAAATAAAACAGAAACAGTTGAATGAATAACACGAATAATCCTAGGACAGATTCCTACTGCGGACGCACCCACAACCACTCATACACAACAATTCAAACGATAAACCACTTGTCTCCAATGATCTTTCCCAAAGTCACGGACGCCTCGCTTACACACGATATATTGAGCTCGATCACCTCACACTCATCCTGCATACGTGAACTCTCAACGTGCCCAGATTTGCAATAATAAAATATAAAAACGACAAAGCAATGGAACCCCTTCGGCGATCCTTTAATTTTCGAGAAGCGAATTATTGCAAAATTTAGAATACCGGGCTGTAGCTATTTAACCGCTATAGCAAAACACAATATCGCTGAGGTTTTCTCACAAAAATACTGGAGCTAACTCCCACACTAAACCAGAGACGAACGACGGCCTTACCGGAAGGTTGCAGCATCGGGGGGGGGGGGGGGTCGGTTCTTGTCGGACAGACACAGCAGTCGATACGGTGAAAACGACCTCGTTGTACAAAATACGGCGCAAGAGTCCTCGATAAAACGTTAGCTCTCGTTGTTTGAGCCGACCAACTCCCACCCTTCAAATCTCAGCTACCAGTAAAATTCAAATCATTTTAATGATCCTTAGTATGACGCAAAAGAGACTCGGTAACACAGCGAGAATTCAAACGCCGCCAGAGATAGTTGCATCTTCTGGTCCCCCATGAGATGCTCCGGGGATGGTCTCATGCGCAATCCCTTCTATGAGAGAGCTGACGTCATCTTTGTAGCTATGGCCTCCCAGCACGACGACTAGGGAAACTCGAGATCTTTCCTCCCGTCGATAAAACAGAGAGAGAGAGAGAGAGAGAGAGAGAGATGTTTATTATTAGCTTTCTCAGCTATTTTATACACAGTGTTACATATTTTTCTTACATCTACATACGTCTTACTTTACTGTTGACACAACATACTCCTTTAACATTCGTTTAAACTGTTCTACTTTTTCGCAACCTTTCAGTTCAGTTGGCAATGCATTATATATTTTCACTCCTTCATAGTACATACTCATTTGTGCACTTCTCGTTCTTCTAAATTGTATTACTATATTTTCCGCTTGCCTTGTTTCCCTACCACTCTTCGTTCTTACTATTTCTAGCCGATTTTTAAATTCTTTTGGCAGTAGATTCTTCACGGCTTTAAAGATAAATGTACAAACGTTATAGTACAATCTTTGCCTTATGGACATAAATTGTACCGCGCTCAGCATATCTTCTGAGCGATCTGTTCTGCGCGTTCTGTTCTGCGCGATCTGCAGTTTCTTCAACTCTGTTTCACCCATAGCTACTAACAGTGTTGCACAATACTCAAAGTGAGGTGCTATGATTGCTTTATATATCACACATCGCGTATACGCAGATACATAATTCCCCATTCTGTTTAGAAAGCTCGTTTTTTTCCCTATTTTTTTTAACATATACTCACAGTGGTCTTTGAATCGTAGCTTGTCATCAATAATGATACCCAAATATTTTATTGACTCTACTCTCTCAAGTTTCGTTCCATCCAAACACTTCAGTACAATATTCCTACTCACGACTTTCCTTACACTGCTGACAATCATATATTTTGTTTTCTCTACATTCATTTTTAATTTATTTCTTTCCATCCACTTTTCTACTATACTCAATAACATATTCATCTTTCTCTCAACTTCCGCGCTGCTTTTTCCAGGTACATATATCACTGTGTCATCAGCAAAGATTTTTATTGCACATTCTTCTGGACACAAATTAACTATATCATTTATATATATAATAAACAGCAACGGCCCTAGTACTGACCCCTGCGGTACCCCATATTCGTTGGGAATAACTTCAGACGATTTATCATTGAATCGAACTTGCTGTGTTCTATTTCTTAAGTACGTTCTGAACCACTCTAATACCCTCTCTCTAATTCCATATTGGTATAATTTGTCTAATAATATATCCCTGTCGATTGTCTCAAACGCTCTTTTTAAATCCATGAATATTACTCCTACCATTTTTCCTTCACTAATGTACACTTTCCATTCATCTACAACAGTTTGAATCGCCGTTTCACACGAATATTGCTTTCTAAATCCTGACTGATGCTCCGTTATGATGTCATTGGTTTCTAAATATTTTTCAATTTGATTTTTTACTACTAATTCGAGCACTTTTTCGTATAATGGCAACATGTTAATTGGTCTGTAATGACTTGCTTTTATGGCTCTGTTTATTTTTGGGATCGGTATAATTGTAGAAGTTTTCCAGCTGTCCAGGCAACATCCCTCCCGTAGAGATCCATTTATTATTTCCACAAATTCCTCTTTTATTGCACTGAATGCCATTTTTAGTATATCACTTGATATTCCTTCTTCCGTTCCCTTCTTTTTCGGGAGTCCCATCACTATCTTCTCCAGATCCTTTATTTCAATATGATGGAAGTTTTTCATTATACTTTTATTGATCATCCTTATCCCTGTTATAATTCTTCTTCGGTTTGGACTTCCAGACGTATCCCTTTGTATTGAATTAACTATATTCTTTACACTTTGCACATAGAACACATTAAATTTATCAGCTATACTACCTCTCATCATGTCTTTCAATATCTCAAAATCTATATTCTCTACTTCTCTAGTACCCATAGATTCTCCTTTAATTACTTCTTTAAACGTTTTCCACATTTTTGTCGGATCCTTCTTATTATCGTCTATCATCTTTTCATAATATTCCTTCTTCTTTTCTCTTATTAATTTAACTACCGCATTCCTTTATACTTTAAATTGCTGCCAATGCTCCTCCAAACCAGTAGTAATTGCTACTCCGTATGCCTTATCTCTTCTTCTTGCAGCTACTATTATGTCTTCTGAATACCATTTTTTTCCTTCCCATACGCTTGGAATCTTCACTATTTTTCTGGGTGCGAACCTATCTAGAGCACCCACTATGTTATCAACGAGCATCCTTGCTCTTTGGCTTACTTCTACCTCTTGAACTTGTCTTGTGGTAATGCTTAACATCCGTGTAAATTCCTTCACATCAATTTTACTATAGTTTCTTGTTTTATATTCTCAATACTCATTCCTTTCCTTCCTGTTACCTAATATGACTTTTATCCATGCATGATCCGTTATCTTTGGCTCATGTTCCACCTGCACTTGTGCACACCTATTAGCAAATAATAAATCGATAGTAGTTCGACTGTCTTGCGTTATTCTTGTTGGTTTATTAACGTATTGCTTCATTCCTAGACTCAGCATTCCTGTTATCAACCTCTTTATATAGAACGTTTCTACCGTGACATCTATATTAAAATCACCTATTATCAAACAGTCTCCTTTGATTGTTAGTTCCTCAGTTATGTTTTCTATGTGTCTTATAAATTCAGCATCCGACGCACTTGGCGAATGATACACAATTACTATCACTCTTTTATAATGTTCGTCCTTGACTTCTATTCCAGCACACCAGCAGTTTGATTCTATTTTATTTATTGCTATCATATTGTTGGAGAATCAGCTGGCGCACGGCGAGCGATAATCGTCGTGCGCCTACCTGTTGCGCTGCTTGGCTACACGGTGTTCGGTTGAGGCGAAGACAGCCGAAGCATGGGCTTCGCGGAGCCGAGGATGTGCCTCACTGGCACGCCGCATCAAGCGAGAGGGTGTCTCTCTCGCTTGACTTCGGTTTCGCTCACCGGCTGTCTCGCTCAATTGACTCCAGCGCCCAACGAATCTTTCGTACTCGCAGCCATCTTGGGAATTCGGCACTTTTTCGACACGCATCCATCGAGCAGCACACGCATC
This sequence comes from Cylloceria caligata, assembly GCA_963942595.1. Classification (NCBI taxonomy): domain Eukaryota; kingdom Metazoa; phylum Arthropoda; class Insecta; order Hymenoptera; family Ichneumonidae; genus Cylloceria; species Cylloceria caligata. The sequence continues at coordinate 42,662,399 of OZ012706.1, forward strand.
TTTGGACTCTCGGACTTTTCATCAATCGTTTTCATCGGTATCACTCAACTTCACTCAACAGGACTCATTGCTCAAGGTAAGAGTGCTATGGCACAATTTGTCGTAATTCAATACCATGGCGGAGTTAATACGGTGCATCAGCATTTGGTCTCACTCGTGGCGGGCGTTGCGGCATATGCTGCACACGTTTTTTCTCACCATAGTTTGCCAGATAATTAATACAATTATGCTGGTGCTCATATCCGCTGTGCTTTCCTCCTAAACATCTGCTGGGAAAGCACAGTGACTATGCGTTGCTCATTCGGTGCAGTCTTAATATCTGGTGCATTGAGCTACGCAGTACTGACTGCGTGGCTGGGTTCATACAGACGAGCCCTCTATAACCTTTATTGAGAGTGCTCTCAGTATTAATTCGCTGCAACTACTCAGCAATACAGTGCTGAGTAGTTGCAGTGAATTACACACAAATTCTTGCACTCAATGGCGTTGGCGTGCCGTGCTGTAGCTATTACTACAGTGCACGCGCCACTGTCTCAAGTGAACATTCAGCCTCCTATTGGTATAATTGTTGGCTGCGCACATTAGCACATCACATTTGGTACGACTTTTAATTAATGTCTGGACACTCACCAGGCTAAGCGGTTCATGCGGCGTAGCTCTTACTACGTTGCAGGCACCGCAGTCTCATATCCACGCTCAGCACACAATTAAGATAATTGTGTGCTGCTCACATTGTGTAATATTCAGAATTCAGTTTGTTTTATTCAATGTTAATTTGTACCTTTTTTCTAAATTCATGTTTTTGACTGATTTTCTAAATTAACTTATTTTGGCATTAATTTTCAATTTTAGTGACCACACATTTTGTATTAAAATTGTACTTTGTACCACGGTTGGAAGGTAGAATAAACTACTTCCTCACGATAACGTCTACTTGGTCTGGTTTTATTTTCCTCTTGTCTCGAGTGAGTACTCACATTCCGTCAATATATTCACAGGTCGGTCAAGCCATCACCGGACGGATTCTCAACAACGCAGTTGATTTTCACAACATTTTGGTCCTTCGAGCCGGATACTCGACTTGGGCAAGAGAGACCAGGGTCTCTACCTTCCGCTCTCATCTCTGCGCACACATCGGCTCATCTGGTAGGACTCTGCGTAGGCCCATCGCAGGATCCTCATCGGCTCATCACCTCGTCAAGCGGAGCAGCAAGTGGGGTAAAGTACGATCTCTGCGGAGAATCTTCGTTGCTTTCTTATACTTTCTCTACTTGGACCGTTTGCATCAGGACTAACAATGTCTGAGGGCAATCCAATGGACTCTGGGGTGGCGCCTGGAGTTCCTGAGGAAAAAACGACATTGTTGGTTCCTGGGGCCGGCGTCGTTCAGAAGAAGGCCCGATCGCCAACTCGGCTTACAACCGAGATGGCGTTGAAGGTTCAATCCCAACGGCGCCGGATTGCTCACATGCAGACGGTCATAGCTCTGCTTAACGAGGGCGGAGAAACCCTCGCCATGGAGTCGCTCAACGCATACGTTGAGCAGGTCACGGAGTTCCACAACGATTTCCGTCGGGAACACGAGTTGTTGGAGTCTTCGTGCCCTCCGAGCTGTGTCGATCACGAATATTTTGCGGATGATCTGCAAAGCCTTGAGGCGCAGGTTGCCCTCAAGGCTAAAGTCACAGCTCGGGAAGCCATGGCGAGGCTGGCTCAAGGGCACCCTCCTGCACCGGCACCCGAGGCGTCGCCGCGCTCCCACACAAGGCTGCCAGAAATAAAGCTGCCGACGTTTGGGGGGGACTATTCCGGATGGCCGGCGTTCCGTGACGTGTTCACGTCGCTGGTCATCCGAAATGCCCGCCTTGCTGACGTCGACCGGCTATTATACCTGCGTGGCTGCGTGTCGGGCACGGCGGCTCAGCTCATCCAGGGGTTCGCAGTCACGTGCGAATCGTTTAATCAGGCATGGGAGACATTGGTCTCCCGTTACGAAAATAAGCGGCTGCTGGTGCAGGAGCGTCTTGACAAGCTCTTCGCGCTCAAGTCCGGCTCATCCGATTTGAAATCGTTCTCGACTATTCTGGCTTCGTTCTCCGAGGCGTACAGGGCTCTTTCTTCGCTGGCAACGAAGGAAGAGCTCTGGGATTGCGTGATGGTGAGGTTGCTGGCGAAACAGCTGGACCAAACCACACGTGAGGCCTGGGAGACGAAGCTAGGACGCACATCTGATTTCCCGGCCTTCGCTGAGCTTGAGGAGTTTGCGGAGACCAAGGTGCGAGCGTTGGAGATGGCGAAGGCCACTCCCAAGACCGGGACAACCTCAAGCCGACCGTCTTCCGCGAACCCTCCCCCAGCTAAGGCCGGGACGCACAGCGCCGCGGCGCATCACGCAGGTAGCACAGCGCGTGGCGCTCCGTCATCGACCTTCACTGCGAACGATTACCCCTGTGACTGCTGTCGGGCTCGTGGGCATTTCATTGTCATGTGTCCTGAGTTCCGGCGGCTCACTGTGGGTGAGCGTCGCAAGATGGCGGAGAAAGTACGGCTGTGCTACAACTGCCTGGGTCGGCACAACGCGTCGGCATGTCGATCGAGCCGGAAGTGCAAGGAGTGTTCAGGGCGGCACCACACGATGCTGCATCCGGCAGCGCCCCCTGCAACAACTTCCGACGCGCAACCGGCTCAGTCTCAGGCTTCAGCTCAATAGGATGTCGTCGCGGTCGTTCACTCATCGGCACAGCTCACATGGAACTGCTCAACATTATTGGCAACTGCACTAGCAGATATTCACACATCGGTCTCAGCTCATCAAGCAAGACTTCTCATCGATCCTGGGTCAGAATTGACGTTCATTACGGAAGAACTTTTTCGTAAGCTCAACGCAACACGCAATCACTCATCAATTCCGATCACAGGGGTCGGTGGAAGACGCTCAACGCAGACACATGGCTCGGTACAGCTCACACTGTGTTCCACATACACCAAGGAGAAAGTCACGGTACAGGCTCACATTCTCAACACGGTTACTACTCACTTGCCATCTTTCGAGTCGTCAGTTCGCACATGGCCTCACATAGTGAAGCTGAAACTGGCTGATCCTGACTTTCTCACACCACGACCAATCGATATCATAATTGGAGCAGATATTTATGGACAGGTTATTAAACCAAATATTCTCAAGGGCACATCATCTGCACCTATTGCACAATTATCGATATTTGGGTGGCTCATCATTGGACCAACAAATTCAAGCCAATCTGACGCACTCGCTGTTCATCATGCTGCGGTGCAACATGACGATCAGGAATTACAAAACGTGCTAACGAAGTTTTGGATTCAGGAAGAGCCGCCAAAGGACACAGTAAATCAACTCACACCAGAGGAGCAGGCATGCGAGGATCATTTTCGAGACACACATCAACGTGATTCTAAAGGCCGGTACATCGTTCGGCTGCCTTTCATATCATCGCCTGCAAATCTTGGAAGTTCACACTCACGAGCATTTCAGTGTCTGCAACACACTCTACGGAAAATCTCAAAAAATGCTGAATACGGTCAGCTCTATACACAATTCATGGACGAATATGAGCAACTCGGTCATATGGTGAAGGCGTCAGAATCAGATGAATGTGAAAAGCATTATTACTTGCCTCACCACGGTGTTCTCAGACCAGACAGTACCACCACGAAATTACGTGTTGTATTCAATGGGTCGAGCTCAACTTCATCAGGAAAATCTCTCAATGACATCATGCACACCGGACCGAATTTATTGCTCAACATTTCGGACGTGCTCATTTGGATCCGTCAACATAGACACATCTTCGCCACTGACATAACAAAAATGTATCGTCAGATCCGAGTACATCAAGAGGATTGGAATCTTCAACGGATTCTATGGAAAGATGATCAACAAAATCCGGTGCCGTTTCAACTAACTACGGTTACATATGGTACCAAAGCTGCGTCATATTTGGCAGTTCGAACACTCATGCAGCTGACCGAAGATGAAGGCCATCGGTTTCCGCTTGCTGTGCCAGCTATAAAATTTGGCAGGTATGTGGATGACATCTTCGGTGGGGCGGATTCAACTCAACAGCTCATTGAAATAGCTCAACAGCTCAAGGACTTGTGCATGGCGGGCGGTTTTCCACTCGCCAAGTGGCACTCGTCGGACCACAAGGCATTTGCCAATATCTCATCATCAAGGTCAAGCTCAGCTATCTCAATGGACGACTGCGAGACAAAAATTCTTGGATTGACTTGGCTTCCGAGTGAAGACAAGTTCAAGTTCGCATCTCGGTTCAACTCAGCTCAAGAAAGTTTCACGAAACGCCTCATTCTCTCTGAGGTGGCTCAGCTCTTTGATCCGCTTGGTTTCGTCTCACCGGTTGTGATAAGAGCCAAGATTCTTTTACAAGAGCTTTGGCTTCACAAGCTCAGCTGGGATGAACCACTGTCATCTCAGGTCTCAACACGATGGACTGTAATCAGAGAAGATCTCAAAAGCCTGGCCAGGCTCTCAATTCCTCGTTGGTTCAATACATGGAGCAACTCAACAGTGGAATTGCATGGCTTCTCTGATGCATCTCAACTGGCCATGGCCGCAGTGATCTACATCACTGCTGACTCAACTTCCACAGGAAAGGTGGCTTCACTTGTCTGCTCAAAAACGCGCGTGGCACCACTCAAGAAGCTCACCATACCAAGGCTTGAATTGACTGCAGCTTTGTTATTAGCTAAGCTGGTTGCATACGTTCAAACCACACTCAAGGTTGGAATCTCATCGACTCACCTGTGGACGGACTCATCAGTAACTCTCACCTGGATCAAAGCGCATCCTTCTCGATGGAAGGACTATGTCCGAAATAGAGTCGCTCAAATACAAGAGCTCACACCCAGTGCTCAATGGCGTCATGTGGCAGGCACAAGCAATCCAGCTGATTGTGCCTCACGAGGTATTACAACAGCCCAACTGGCTTCTCATCAGCTGTGGTGGTCAGGTCCACCGTGGATGGTGAAACCTAGACAATCTTGGCCAAAATCCACAGCTGATTCAGAGGATTTAAGTATCATGGAAGCCAGACCGGGGTTAGCTCCTCTCGCGGCAACACAGACGCCAGAGTATCACTGGGAACTCATTTATCGCTGCTCTACACTCGCAAAATTATGTCGTCTTACCTCATATTGTGTGAGAGTAGTGGAAAAAATGAGAAAGAGGTTAGAATCGGCAGGAGACGCTCCACTCACTGCAAGAGAAATGGCTGCAGCAAACACATTTTGGACAAAGGCCACACAAGCCGTGTTTTTCAAGCACGAAATACAAGTGCTGCAGTCAGGCTCGCATGCACCATCTGCTCACCCCTTCAGTCGGTTAACAGCTTTTATCGACGAGGAGGGTGTGATAAGAGTTGGAGGTCGTCTGTCACAATCAGCACTCACTTATGAAGGAATGCATCCTGCTATTCTGCCTCGCCACTCTCGATTTACGACTCTCATAATAGAGCAAGCTCACGTGCGTACTCTTCACGGAGGCACGCAGCTCACACTAGCTCAAGTCAGGCAGACACATTGGATCATAGGCGGTAGAGCTCCTGTGAAATCTCATATATTACACTGTGTGGTGTGTACTCGGCAGAGAGGAGTTCGAGCACAACAGTTGATGGGTCAACTGCCTCTGTCACGAGTCACACCATCACGCGCATTTTTTCACACAGGAGTAGACTACGCCGGTCCTCTCACGCTCAAAACTTGGAAGGGTCGAGGCAGCAGAACGCACAAAGGCTGGATCTGCGTTTTTGTGTGTCTCACCACTTCAGCTCTGCATCTTGAGGTCGTCAGTGACTACTCAGCTGACGGCTTCCTCTCAACGTTCAGGCGATTCTCATCGAGGCGTGGCATTCCTCACACCATCTACTCTGACTGTGGCACCAATTTCGTTGGTGCACACAAATTCATATGTCAGATGTTCAGTAAGGCTTCACAAGAGCATCATCTCATCGCTACTTCTCTCGCAAATCAACAGATTGCGTGGAAGTTTAACCCACCTGCGGCACCACATATGGGTGGTAAATGGGAAGCAGCTGTAAAGTCCGTTAAATTCCATCTGCGGCGAACGGTGGGTGATACAGCACTCACGTTCGAAGAGCTCTCAACGCTGCTTGCTCAAATCGAGGCTATACTTAACTCAAGGCCTCTGGAACCGCTCAGCGATGACCCAGATGACTCATCAGCACTCACGCCTGGACATTTTCTCATTGGTGGAGCACTCACAATGGTCCCAGAACCAAATCTGGAAGATCTACCAATCTCACGGCTCTCAAGGTGGCAATTGTTGCAGCAAAAGATTCAGCAATTTTGGCGACAATGGTCTGCACACTATTTACAACGGCAGCAGTCGATCTCAAAATGGCATCATCCTGATAACGTCATTAAAATTGGCTCGTTGGTTCTGCTCACGGATGAGCGCTTTCCACCGTGCAAATGGCCACTTGCACGTGTCATCGAGTTACATCCAGGCAAAGATGGGCTCACCAGGGTGGTGACACTCAAGACTGCTACCACCACGCTCACCAGGCCGATCTCGAAACTTGCTGTGCTGCCCATCTCATCCAACACCCAGCAATGAAATAATTAATCATCAACCCCGTTGCTGATGGCGGGCGGAATGTTGGAGAATCAGCTGGCGCACGGCGAGCGATAATCGTCGTGCGCCTACCTGTTGCGCTGCTTGGCTACACGGTGTTCGGTTGAGGCGAAGACAGCCGAAGCATGGGCTTCGCGGAGCCGAGGATGTGCCTCACTGGCACGCCGCATCAAGCGAGAGGGTGTCTCTCTCGCTTGACTTCGGTTTCGCTCACCGGCTGTCTCGCTCAATTGACTCCAGCGCCCAACGAATCTTTCGTACTCGCAGCCATCTTGGGAATTCGGCACTTTTTCGACACGCATCCATCGAGCAGCACACGCATCTTTGGACTCTCGGACTTTTCATCAATCGTTTTCATCGGTATCACTCAACTTCACTCAACAGGACTCATTGCTCAAGGTAAGAGTGCTATGGCACAATTTGTCGTAATTCAATACCATGGCGGAGTTAATACGGTGCATCAGCATTTGGTCTCACTCGTGGCGGGCGTTGCGGCATATGCTGCACACGTTTTTTCTCACCATAGTTTGCCAGATAATTAATACAATTATGCTGGTGCTCATATTCGCTGTGCTTTCCTCCTAAACATCTGCTGGGAAAGCACAGTGACTATGCGTTGCTCATTCGGTGCAGTCTTAATATCTGGTGCATTGAGCTACGCAGTACTGACTGCGTGGCTGGGTTCATACAGACGAGCCCTCTATAACCTTTATTGAGAGTGCTCTCAGTATTAATTCGCTGCAACTACTCAGCAATACAGTGCTGAGTAGTTGCAGTGAATTACACACAAATTCTTGCACTCAATGGCGTTGGCGTGCCGTGCTGTAGCTATTACTACAGTGCACGCGCCACTGTCTCAAGTGAACATTCAGCCTCCTATTGGTATAATTGTTGGCTGCGCACATTAGCACATCACATTTGGTACGACTTTTAATTAATGTCTGGACACTCACCAGGCTAAGCGGTTCATGCGGCGTAGCTCTTACTACGTTGCAGGCACCGCAGTCTCATATCCACGCTCAGCACACAATTAAGATAATTGTGTGCTGCTCACATTGTGTAATATTCAGAATTCAGTTTGTTTTATTCAATGTTAATTTGTACCTTTTTTCTAAATTCATGTTTTTGACTGATTTTCTAAATTAACTTATTTTGGCATTAATTTTCAATTTTAGTGACCACACATTTTGTATTAAAATTGTACTTTGTACCACGGTTGGAAGGTAGAATAAACTACTTCCTCACGATAACGTCTACTTGGTCTGGTTTTATTTTCCTCTTGTCTCGAGTGAGTACTCACATTCCGTCAATATATTCACAGGTCGGTCAAGCCATCACCGGACGGATTCTCAACAACGCAGTTGATTTTCACAACACATATCATATTTAATATCATCTCTTATGTATAAGATTGCACCACCTGTATTTCTATTCTCCGCATCACATCTGACTGCACTATAGCCCGGCATATACACTTCTCTGTCACCAATTTCAGCTGTCACTCTGGTCTCTGATAACGCTATGAGGGCGGGTTTCATTTTATCCACTATTTGGTATCGTATTTTATCCTTATGTGCTATCAGACTTTGTGCATTTGTATACCATAGCATTTCCTCCTTCTGTAATTGCTAATCGTCCCATCCTGCTCTCCTCTTCTCTTCTTGGATTGCTCTTTTGTACGTTGGGCATTCCCGATCTAATGCATCATGTTCCATGTTTATCTCTAGGTTGTATGCTTGGTTTTTAAACATGCAGTTTATGCACTTGTTTTTCGTCGCTGTACATTTACTCGTTTCGTGATTTCCCGCACATTTATGGCATGTTTCCTCTCTTGTGCAGTTCTTGGCTATATGATAGTAGCCCCAACATTTGTAGCATCGCTTCACATTGACGTGGTTGTAAACCGGACATTTTCTCCATCCTACGCTGATCTTACCTTTGTTCAGTATCTCTTGGTGGGTTCCTTCATCCACTATCATTATTACTGATCCTTCGTGTCTCTCTTCTTTGTTTATTCTTTTGACAATTTTCATCTCCCTTCCTTCCTTTTCTTCCATTGCATTCTGTTTCTTTATTGTTTCAACCAGCTCATCATCCGCCAGCTCTAGTTCGTCCACTTCCATGTTAACGATCTTAATTTTTGGTTTTTGTTGCTTTGTTTCCATAACTTTGAATCCCTCGCCCATTTTCTCTTGTACTATGATCTTTAGCTTTTCTATTTCTTCTGTCGTTTCACAGCCCAAAATCACAGTTCCATTACTGCCTTCCTTTAACCTTGTTACTCCCACAGCCATGTTTTTTATGTCTATCTTTTCTTTGATCTTCTTTTTCGTGGCCTCACTTTCTTGTTGTTCGTTAGGCTTAATAATAATAATTAATAATTATAACCGTCTTCTTTTTCTTTTCTTTGACTGCTCCACTATAGGTTCTTTTTACTTCCCTTGTTGTACCTAGAACTCCTCCTTGTATCATCTTTTTTATTTCATCCATTTCGATCTTCATGCTCTTCAATTCTTCTTGTACTATTTCCTTAATTATCACCCTAACTTCATTCTTGCATGCAACTTCGTCCTTTATTTCTTTCACATTTTTCACTAACCAATCTATTTTTCCTTCGATATTTGCCGTCGTGCTAATATCTCTGCTTTCAGTAAATGATCCAGTCGAACTCGATCGATCTCTGCTGTTACCTGCACCAGGTGTCAACGTCCTCTGGCTTTCGTCAACTACGAATTTATCGAATGGACCATTACATTGCACTAGTTCTCTGTTTTTATCGTACACCTTATGTTTACACACACATCCCGGATGATAAAACAGTTTCGGGCACGTCTTGCATCGCACTACTTGGCTTTTTATAGCTTTTTTGCACGCTGAGCAACGATATTCATCGTACTCAGTCGTGCTATCCATTTCGTCCGTGTTCGCACTAATGCCGTGGTATGCACTATTGTCGTGTCACCGTGGCAGCGAGAATGGTCGCCGTCACTACTTTCACACGAACTTTAATATCTAAAATTGTTCACAATACCGCGGTCTCGATAGCTATCAGAATTATCTATCGTTCTAAATGCTCATCACACAAAACGGCACATTTCGTAATATTTTTATCCTTATTATAGTCTTATATTTCACTATAAAATTGGCTCAAAGACGGAGCGCATTTGACACACGTCTCAACTTTTCGAGAGAGAGAGAGAGAGAGAGAGAGAGAGAGAGAGAGAGAGATTGATTGATTGATTGGTTTATTATGCCTTGGCAAGCCTTTGGCAAAATGATACATTCAAAAGTAAATAAGACTAAAAGTAAGATTAAATATATAATAGAAATACTATAATTAGAATACAAAATATAAATGAAAATATAAACTAAGAATATGCAATTAAAAACAATCTAAACTAACATCGTTAACCCTAGCATGCATCTACATAGTTAAATAAATAAGTATAGATTCGATTCTTAAAAACTTCTAAACTCGGCGACGTAGTAATATTGGATGGTAACGAGTTCCAGAAATAAATGCCAGATAGCGAAAACCCTTCATGGTAAGTCGCTGTACGGTGAGAAGGGATGACAAAGCTTGATCGAGGCTGCCTTGAGGGTCGTTTAACTGGAGTTGTTGTTCGTATAAATAATTCTTGTATGTAGGCTGGTGTACTTTGACGGACAACCCTAAACATAGCTATACCAAGAAAGTAAAGACGTCTTGATCGTACTGTGATCCAGCCAAGTTGACGTCTAAAAGTTGTGATATGAGTGTCCCGTCGCAAGTCAAAGATAAAACGAATACAATAGTTGACAAGGCATTCTAATTTTGTATTTAGTACATCTGATAAGTTGTGGTAGACAAGGCAGCAATAATCTAATTGAGGGAAAATAAGAGAAGTGATAAGTAACTTCCTTACTTCCATGGAAAGAGCATTGCGATGAAATTTCAACTTGTGAATAATAAAATGCACTTTTTGTGATATATGCTGTACTTGAGATTTCCACGACAAGTTACACTCCATAGTGACACCCAGATTGCGGGCTTCGTTAACGAATGGAAGAATAACACCATTTAATGTGATCGGTAATATTTCAGAGAAATCCAGCTGGCGGGTGTAAGAATTACTGCCTAGTATAAGAATCTTAGACTTGGAAATATTGAGCTTGAGACCATTTGTTACCGCAAAGTTAGCTATAGCATGGACATCTTCAGATATCAACCTAATGCCCTGGTTGAGTTGTGACGGACAACAATCAAGATAAATTTGGGTGTCATCAGCAAATATCATGTGCTGTGAATTTTGTAATGCAGAACTGATGTCATTGATGTACAGCGAGAACAAGAGCGGTCCAAGGACAGAACCCTGCGGGACTCCTGACGTCGTAGGTAGCCAGGTAGAGCAGTCTCCGTGATCATCAATAACTGCTTGAGTTCTTCCTGTCAGATATGAGAAAATCCGGTCAAGAACCGAATGAGAAAGTCCGATCTTCTTTAGTTTCAAAAGAAGTTGTAGATGCGGAACTGTATCAAATGCTTTACTAAAATCAAACAAAATTAGGATGGTCATGCGTCTTCTATCTATATTACGCCTAACATCTTCGCAAATACGCAGAAGGGCTGACTGAGTGCTGAACCCACTACGGTATCCTGATTGACGTGCATCAAATATCTTATTGCTATCAATCCAATCAGTCAGTTGTCTATGAATAAGCCGCTCAAGTATTTTCGACACTTCAGACAGATTAGCTATTGGTCGCGTATCTGATGGTGAGAGAGGCTTTTTTATTTTAGACAAGGGCCGAAGAAAAGCTTTCTTCCAGTACTGAGGAAACTCTGAAGATACAAGAGAGAGATTAAACATAGCTGTTAGGATAGGGCAAGATACCGTAAGCGATTTAAATAAAGAGAACATGGAAATACCATCGGGACCAGCTGCATACGATGTTGAATTTGAGTTGCCGGAGATAGTAAGATGTACTTGTGAGCATGTAATTTCGGAAAAACTAAACGTTGGACGAACTGGCTGGATATTGGAACTCAGCCTACAAAACTCGTCATGCGAACACGGTGGCAGTTGACTAGATATTTCAGAATAGAATGCATTGAGTTCCTGCGGTCTAAAAAATTGAGTGGGGGATGAAAAAGATGACTTGACGAGGCCAAGTTTTGCTAGTTCTTTCCATAATCTGCTAGGATCTGTGTTGCTAGATAGCCTTTGAAAGTGGAAATCATTTTTTGCTTGTCTGAGATCCTTCTTAAGCGTGTCTCTGTACTCTCTAAATATCGCCATATCGAGTACATTACTAGATCTTTTAGCAATCGTGTATAAGGTGTTACGTTGAGCCATACGATTTTTCAATTCCAGTGAGAGCCACGGTGCTGGTGGCCGACATATACGAAATGAACGGAATGGAGCATGACAATCTAATGACGTGAGATACGCTTTGGATACTGTTTCAACGATCATGTTAATATCTAATGGTATGTTATCTATGAGACCGGAATTCCAACTAAATTTAGTACTAAAATCAAATAATTCAGTAATATTAAATATATTAGATAAATATTCACAAAAGCTAGTTTCATTAAAATTGCGGTACGCTCGCCGTGAAATAATACGGTCTTCAGGAGGCTCGACGTCGAGAGAATAAACGAGTTCAAGAAGATCATGACCTGCTATGAAAGGGGCCTCAGATTTGACAAAGGAATGTTCTTTTTCTTCATTGTCAATAATGAAAACATCAATCCATGAATCAGAGTTGGTTAGGTGATGAGTAGGTGCAGAATCAACAATATGAAATGAGAGCGAGAGAGCTAATTGGCGCAGGTATGACGATTCATAATTAATGCTACTCAGGTCGCAATTAAGATCACCTGCAATAATTATATTCTCATAAACATGTGTAAAATTAGATAATACTTGAATGAAATCGTCAAACATAATACCTTTTGGTCGCCTACATACTGAAGCAAAAAGAAGCTTCTTCGTATTCGAGCTGGTAATTTCGACGATCAAATATTCTGGCGCATTGGAAAACTGATTTGGAGAAGACGCTAATACTTTTGCTTTAAGGGAATTATGGATGTAGCAAGCAACTCCACCCCCTTCTTTGCCTTCTCGATCGTTGCGAATTAGAAAATATTCGTTGATGCTTATTAGGTCATCAGCAACATATGAATGAAGCCATGTTTCGCTTATCGAAACTATGTGGTAGCTATGTTCAATTATGGTCGATTGAATAAGTTCAATGTGACCTCGAACAGAATTTGCATTGAATTGTGCAACCTTTAAAAGTGACGAAGATGGAGAAGGATGCGATAGAACGGGATTTGACTGTGGTAGTCAAACTAATTTTTGTAAGTCAGTTTCATCGGTAATGATAACTGGCGCTTGCCCATCTCCTTTACGCACATGAATCTTGCCAGAGCGAACCCATACATATTTATAATTGCATTCAGAAGCTCGAGTTTTGGTGAGGCGTAGAAGCTTGTAGAGTGCTGCAGGAAGAAACTCATTTATAAATACCACTCCTTTACTGTCCAGACCAAAAACATTTTTGAGGGACAGATTCTTCTTTGTTCGCTTTATGTCTATTATATAATCTTTAATTTGGTGAGATTTCAAAGTCAGCATCAAAGACTTCGATGTTCTTTGGTATAGTGCTGATGAGGTAGATTCACTATTGGTTTGCTCAATAGTCGAAAATTTCCTCTTATTGTTGAAACAACGAATGTCTAAAACGTCACCGAGGAGGTTTGAGATTCCAAGGGCGCGAAAAACTTTTTCAACTATCTCCTCGTTGGAATCTTCGATAGAGAGAGGTACTCCGGAAAGTGTTATCTCAGCAGAGAGAGACGGTGTAATCGCCGAAACTGAGGAGTTAGTCCTAATCATCGCAAGTTCAGATGATAGGTTAGCATTCTGCTGAGATAATTGAACAATGTTTGCTTCAAGGTGTGAAATTCTTAATTCATGCGCTTCAAGTAATTTTGTGTGGTTTTGGATGCAATTTAGCCTATCGGTGTGATCTTTGTTTACATTTGTCTGCTAAGCAATAAAAGCACTGAGTTGGCCATGCATGGCTATGAGGAGTTCCCTATCTGACATGTTGAGTGCATGTTGTTGACTCGTAGGTGAACACTGTTGAGCAACATTAGCAACGTTGACAGGCGAACCGATTAAATCTTCGGATGTATTAAGCATACAATGATGATCTCCATGAGATGGTTGTTGTTTATTCGCAGATAGTGTTGAAGTTAAAGCTAAACGTTTATGGGATGACGGTGGTGATCGCTTCAAGTTAGGCATATTGGATAAATGCAAAACACAGCAAGTATTAGCTGATTTAGATGAAAGATACGCTTTTCCGCAACCAGGGTGAAAAGATTTCAAACAAATTGGGCACAAGGCACTGCTATTCGCAATGTGTTTGTTACACTTATCGCACTTAAGATTAGACATACGGAGCAATAGATCACTGGATTACAAATAATAAGATATTGCTCGGTACTATGCCTCTTCGAAGGGAGACTCGACAACGCGACTATACGAGTATATGTAGAAGGCAGTGTGTACAAGTGCTCGCACACAATCAACGTTCATAAAGTAAACAAAGATAGAGCGCAGTAAGAGTCCGGTGGGCTCATTGTATAGATATTTATGTATAAAGGTCTACGTATGTCAGAAATAGTTCGGTCTCTGAATAGAGAGAACAATCAGACACTGCAATGCACTTACGTACTCGTTATGATGGATGCGTTGACGTAAGTGAGTAGGCGCGAAGTTATACGACGAAGACAATCACTTAGGATCGTAGAGCTCCTTAGTGCAATCCTGAGCGGTGACAGAGAAGGTGTTAGCGATGTATCTTGCGAGAGTAGAGGTGACGTTGCTACTTGGTCGATGAAGTTGTGTAGGTGATCGTTTCTGAGATTGACTGTTGTGAGAACTGATGTGCCAAGATATCGCGCATGCGTCGCCCGTCAAGCCCGGTCAAGCTCTGTGAAGAGAATTATCCGTTGTGCAGTAGTAATCTTGTCAAACTTTTCATCCATTTACACAGAGCATGAAACGTTTTCTAGTGGAGTTTAATAGCTCAATGGTTGAAAAGCTGAATTGTGCAAGCTTCTGTCCTGAAACAAGATGCCCGGAGGCAGAACGC